>CAAE01015044.1:2027847-2094096 GCA_000180735.1 Tetraodon nigroviridis | reverse complement strand
TGCTTCCTACTCCAGTTCAAAATTCTTTGCCTACCTTACTCACAAATGTGCCTGAGACCTCATACTCTGAGGCCATTATTACAGGGTCCAAGTTTAGAGTTCACCTACTGGAACATCTCTTCTTCTCCAGAAATGTGACACCAGCTCACGTTTAACTGAAACAACTCCTTTGCCAGAAGGTACAGGGCTTGATGCCCAACAGTCTGATGCTTCTAAACCTCAAAATTCATCACCTCCTGTGGGTTCTGCTAGTGATATAATGAACCCAGAGTAATGCAACAGAATCCAATAATAACAACCAGAGGTACTCTCCTGGATTTTCTCCATCCCACCCCTTTAATGTCTGCAGAACAGAATCCACCTCAAGGGTTTATGGACTCGCTGCAGATGTATTCCTGTTTGCCAGGTCTTAGTCAGCCTGCTTTAACAAGCATCACACTTCAGCCAGTAACAACATCTCCAGACTCAACAAACGTACCATGTATGGAACTTTTGTCAACTAAACTAACCACCCTCAATACTGTTGGAGATGTTACACAACCGCTGTTGAACGTCGCTCCCCAGAATGAGCCAACAGCGTCACGCTTCAGCAGGACAGTACCCTCCCGTGACCGAAACTTGTGGAACTGTCACGATGCCTGTCCACTCCACTCAGACACAGCATTTGGGTTCTTCAGGTGTCACCATCGTTACCTCCTCCCCATCAGGTTTGTCTCTCAGCGGGTTATCAGCGTCATGCTCTGCTGCTCCAACACCAGCCCAAGCTAGCTCTGCTCCCGTCATTTTGAATGGCTACAGTTCTTCATCTGTGCAGAAGGAAGCCACGTGTGGTCACATGATCTCCATCAACTTCTCCGCACCAAGGCCAGCTCTGGAACCTCAACAGCCAGTGATTCCACAGGCATTCCCTGGACATGCTATTCTCACTGTGAAAGAGGTGGGGGGTCCGAACGTGGATCCCACACCACACGTCCTCCTGGTGAATCGTCTTGGACAAATCTTTGTGAAAAACCCAGAAACCAACACTTTCCATTTGCCCACGCCCAATTCCCCATCGTACAACAGTGTGACTCAGATTGCAAGCCTTTTGCAGAGCAATGCGCTGTCGGCTACGCTGGCAGCAGCTGGTAATATGACTGCTTCACCCCCTGTGACCAATGTCCCGAAGCCAGTTGCTTCATCAGTCACACCCACGGCTGAGAACACAACCGCAATCACACAGCTTCTTACTCAAAACAGCAATGGCGCAGTGGAACTAATAAATGTGAAAAAACCAAGGAAGCATTCCAAAGCAGCGAGAGACGAAACTGGTCAAGAGTTAAAGAAGACAAAGAAAAAGAAGGAGTCCGGTGGATCCAAAAAATCCAAATCTTCTAAAGGTTCAAACCAACCAGCTACGTTGACCAAGAATCCTTCCATGACTCCGGCTGAAAGTGCTCAGGCTATTATCAATCAAGCGATGGCAGGTAATTACACCCCCAAATGGAGCGGGCTCCAAACACTCAGCCCTTCTTCATTGGTTTTGCCTCCTGGCCTGTTAATCGAGCCGGAATCGACAGCGTTGCCTCGCTCTCCGTCCCCGACGCCACCAGCACCTCCCCCTGCACCTCGCCCCCGAACCCACGTTCGCATGAAGAGAGTGTCTTCCCTTTCAGATCGTATCGTGTCAAAGAAGTCCAAAGTTGACTTTCTGAAAGCAGAGCCCATCGTCGAGGAAGAAGAGTGCCGCAGACCTGCCTTCCCAAGCATCTCCAGTGGCAGGGCGTCAGGAGTGCGCATCAAGACCCCCACAGTGAAGGGAGTGTTAAACCTGGATGACTTCAAGGAGGAACATGTAGATGATTCTGACAGCTCAGGGTAAATATTTATCGTCGGGAAAAGGGCATTAATTAGTACCTATCAGAACTTTTCTAAAACACTCATTTTGTTTCTCTTTTAGATCAGAACCCTGGGATTACATCACTCAGGGTGAACAAGGCAAGCAGCTCACATGGGAACCAGTAGGACACAGCAATCTGACAGACTGGAATAAATACTGTGGTACTATTGAGTTTCAGTAAAGATTTGCATCGATTGTAAAAACTATACTGAAGAACAGTGTTAATGAATGATTTGAATTTGTGTGTTAGGTGCTGCTTCAGCCTCTGATGACGAGCCTCCACTATCAGATGAGGATGAGAAATGTCCGACCAACAGGGACCAGCCTCACTTGAGATTTGAAATTAGCAGCGATGATGGATTCAGCGTAGAGTCAGACAGCATTGAAGGTTTGGCCAGCCTTTCTTAACAAATATCTCAGTGATTGTCCACTGTCTTCTCCTGATTATTCATTGTATTCACCCTATTTTTCCGAAATCTCCACTCTTCTTCAGTGGCTTGGAAAGCAGTGATAGACGGGGTGCAGGAGGCTCGAGCAGTGGCCAGGCTGAGACCTCTAACGTGTCGTGGCATGACAGGCGCCTATATGCTGGGACTGGTCCACGATGCGGTGGTCTACTTGCTAGAGCAACTCCATGGTGCCCACCGATGTCAGCGACACAGCTTCCGTTTCTTTAAACAGTTTAGTCAGGAGGAAGACCTTCCTGTCAACCCCAGCGGCTGTGCCCGCTCTGAGCTGTACCTGAGGTGTGGAAGATAACTAAAATACGGGAGTGCACGTTTAATGCTGCCTTGCTTTTTATAACCAACTTATTTATTTTATCAATTCTTATTCAATCAACAGGAAGTCCACATTTGACATCTTTAATTTCCTGGCATCTCAGCATCGACAGCTTCCTGATATTGGGCCTTATGATGACGAGGAAGATGAGGTTCTTTTGAAGTCCACAAGGTCAGTCCTAATGATTTAAAAAACAGGTTTCAAGAGAGTGAAAAAAGAAACTGAATTGTTGTTGGGGTTTTTTTTGTTTAACTTTAGGCGTGCTACGAGTTTGGAGCTGCCTATGGCCATGCGCTTCAGACACCTGGAGAAGACCTCTAAGGAGGCTGTTGGAGTCTATAGGTGAATAGATCTACAATCATAAATCAATGTTAATTCATTTAGCAGTTGAATGTGTCAAGAATTAGATGAAAATACTTTTGCCATTTCTGCCGTCTCGCTGCAGGTCTGCCATTCATGGCCGTGGTCTTTTTTGCAAGAGAAACATCGAAGCAGGGGAAATGGTTATTGAATACGCGGGTATTGTCATTCGCTCAGTGCTGACGGACAAACGGGAGAAGTACTATGACAGCAAGGTTGGTTCGTTTTTATCTTTTTTTGAGTTCATTAACCTAATGGAAGAGGATGCAAAATGTACTTTTTTTTTCTTGGTGTGTGGTTTTCTTTTATTTTTTGTGTGTCAGGATCTTACGCACAGTAATGTATGAGAAACTCACAAAGACCACTCACGTCTAGCTCAGTTAGAGTAAATCACAAGCGCTTGCCTTCCTCCACCTAAAGCCAGATACTTCAGAAATGGACAAGAAAAGCTTAATTTATCCTGTGTGGGTGTATTTATAAAATCACTAACGCAACTAAGTTAGATGGTAAATGATATTCTTATATCTAGAATACCTAAACCCAATTTAGAGTTTCGATTAAAAAAGGCATTCTCTTTTGCGCATACATAAATAATGGCTGAGGCTGTTTTCTCCCCCAGGGAATCGGTTGCTACATGTTTCGTATTGATGACTTTGATGTGGTGGACGCAACGATGCATGGGAACGCTGCGAGGTTCATCAACCACTCCTGTGAACCCAACTGCTACTCTCGAGTGATCAATGTGGAAGGCCGGAAGCATATCGTCATCTTTGCCCTGCGAAAGATCTACAGGGGGGAGGAGCTCACCTACGACTACAAATTCCCTATTGAAGACGCCAGCAACAAACTCAACTGTAACTGCGGGGCCCGGCGATGTCGCCGGTTCCTCAACTGAGGCATCCCTCATAAAGGAGAGGAGCGTGTTTACTAGTAAGCCTTAAAATAAGGTGGCACTGGATTGGGCTTGGGGAGGCCACGGGCAGGCCGCACGGGAGGGGAATTAGCCACTATTATGCCGTTTAGCAATATTTGGCAGTTCAGAAGTGTGGTGGACATTTTACAGCGTGAAGAAGGAGAAGCAACCTAGAAAATGGGATGTAAAAACTTGTTGCCTGATTCATGTACATGTGCCTGTAAAATCAGATTAGAGTTGGTAATAGGAGCTCAATTTGCTGAGGAAGTGGTTTTGTGTACGCAACAACAGGATATTTAAAGGGTAGGGGATTTCCGTCAGTGTGGATGATGTTTCTGTAACACACATCAAGCCTTGTTTGGTTTAAATCATATTTTGTGGGGACGGAGCTCAGTGTTTATTTTGCATTCTGCTTCTAAACTTTGCTCAGCTCTCCAGTGATGGGAACGTGACAGCCCGGCAGCGGCAGCAGCGGCAGCAGCGGTGAAGTCCGTCTCTGAGCCATACATTCACCCAGCTTTTTGGTTTTTTTTTTTTTTGTTTTTAATCTTGGCTCTTGTCACCTTTTGCATTAATATTTGTTCTTATTAGACTTTTTTTTTGTGAAAATTGAAACCACGGTGCTAAGCTTTGAACTATACTTAAAGACTGGTTGTACTGTAGTCAGAAAATTGTCTGTTTATCCACCCTGCTGAGACAGTTTGTGTTGTCCTCTGCTATTCTGCAGTTAGGACCACACATCCGCCGTTTATCATCCACCCACTCATGGTTTGAGTTCATTTATTCGCTCTCGCGAGCGAACATTTCATACTCATAAAAACAGAAACGTGTCTCTAGGACTAAGAAGACTTTTTTTCTTGATGTACAGTATATGTAGCAAACACTACCCAAGCCAAAAGAAAAAAAAAGCAAAACTGCAATGATCAGTTTTTAAACAATATATTTTATTACTGTCACCAGATGCTCATTGCCTGTTGCAATAATACTTTACTGTCATGCTGCACAAAAGTCAGCAACAGCAACAAAAAAGCAATTTAAAGATCATTTCCAATGTCGAGGAATTTTCTGCAACTATCCTCGAGATCAGGTAGAGCACTGGGGGGGTGTAAAGCATCGCCACTGAGTGTGTGTTCGGCTTTTGCCACAGGCCTGTTGAAAACAGTCTGCTGTGGCAGTAAATAGTGTACAACAGAGCTGAGAGGAAACATTCAGCACCTTAAAAAATGAATGTTAGATGATGTTCTTAGTCAATGTTCAGTGCTGTTAGTGATGGGACAAAAAAAAATCACACTGTTCAAATTGGTCATCCTATTTATTCCTGCTTAGAATTCTATTTTTTAATGCGTAATGGTTGTGCTTTGTATAAACGTTGGCAGTTTGTTGCATTAGAAAAGCTCCTTCATTCTTTTTTTTTCTTTTTCTTTTTTTTTACAAAAAGATCTCCCTGCTTTCACTAGTTTACTTGAACTTTCTTTTGGGCCAGTTGTGTTGAGCACCCGGGCCTCCGTGAGCTGTATTGTCCTAAAGCAGTAATTTTTAAAGAATAATTTTTATAAATATATTTTTTGTAATGTTAATTACTGACGGTTTTGACATGTGAGCACTGTTTGCCTCCCTAAGCCCATCATCATGTTATGTATTTTTTTTTTCTTCTCCTTGTTTTACCCCCAATTTCTCCTGTTTTTCAGTGGTATTGGAGCAAATTCCCATCATGTTTTATATGTTCTTAACACACTTTTCTTTCTTGCATGTCCAATCACTGGGATGGAGCCCAGATTTAGTTTGTTTCAATCATCAGTCTGACAACAAGAGCAGAGTCACTCCCTACTCCTATTCTACCTCAGCTGTTTATACAGATGTTTGGGAATACTGATGCAAAAGAGAGAATGAAAATTCACGTGTCGTCGGTTTTAATACCCTGTAGTGTGAGGAGTGTGTGTCTTTGCATATGTGTGTGTGTTTGCGATGAAAGCTGTGCAGCACTAGTTAAAACCTTATCACGACCATCTCTCCCAGAATCTGTTAAGAAAGCTGTATGTTATATACACACATATATAAATATATATAAATATATAGTAGGTTATTTTAAAGTAAGTGTAAAAGAAATACAAATGAGAAAATATGTGATCTTTAAATTTATGTCTTTGTTACCATGTACAAATAAACCTTAAGTTTGTAAATATTTGTATACATATTTCTAAACCCGTTTAATTTTTCTATGCACTTTTTTTATTTATGATGTCCTTTGCTTAATAAAGATGTTACGGTGTTTGAATTTTCACTTTTATTCTGAAAAAGAATTACCAAACATAAATCCCGGCGATACAACGATCCGAGGCGGATGATTAATTATAGTGTTGGGAAAGCAGATGGTTTAAAGCCGACAGCGTAGGTCTACGCGTCCACGAGGCCTGGCCGGAGCCTGGCGAGGACGCTGATGGCGTCGTTGCGCTCCATCAGCCTCAGCATCCTCACCATGTCCCCAACCGTCCAGTCGGGCTCCCTGCTGGTGACCCCCTCCAGCACGGCTTTAAGGGGGCTTTTGCTGTCCCTCATGGAGTAGGCGTAGGTGATCCACGCGGAGGAGAACCCGCAGTGGGACGCCAGGTGTTTGGTGTTCTTCAGCCCCTGGGTTTCCGGGTCTAGTAAGATCATCAGATCCTCCACAACATCCAGGTCGTTCAGGATGGTTTGTAGTGGTGCTGAGAGGATGGCGGGATCTAAGGAAAACCAAGGAGAAACTCACAAACCCCTGTACGTACTGGCGTGGAAGGGTGTGACCCCACTCACCCAGAGTCTCCTCCACTGTCCTGCTGGCTGGAGCAGAGAGAGGAGAAAAGCCGACGCTGACGTAGGACAGCCTTCTCTGACCTGAGCCACACCAGACAGAGACAACATCCTGCAATTATCTTCAGAGCCTGCCTCTACAAATACAAAACGGAGCCAACTTCTCTCCAGCTCCAACAATCCCTTCCAGCACGCAAACCTTTTCTCCTCACTGCCCAGAAGAAAAACATCAGAACCAGCAGCAGACAGAGGACGGCCAGCGGGACTGTCCCTGCAAGAGCAAGAGACATCCTGTTTGAAATCGAGCTCCCATGAACCCTCTTTCCCAAAATTCAGAGTCTCTTACAAAGAACAATCTGTCCAGAGTCCTTCGTACCCACCGCAGGACCATCGTAACTCTGAAAGCAGAAAGTTATGTTGTGTTGTGCTGTTATGCAACAGCCAGAAGTGGATTGGTGATGTGTGCGGAGCAACATCTGGAAAGTATCAAGATCTGACTTCAGACTTTGGGTGGAACCCAGACGACTGAGTGCAAGTGTGATGGTCAGCCGCCTGAATTACCATCATGAAAGTTGTGACGTCTTTGTTGACAATAAAAACATGCCGAGGATTCTGACACAGAATCACAGAACAAACCAAAAGCTGCTGAAAAATAATGACACTGTGTCCTGTACAGTGATAATAAAAGCCCTTGAATAATCTACTGGAAGTTCTAAAAAAGCAGGTAGGTTAAAAGTACATAGTCAGGTTTACAGGTAAACAGTTAAAAGTAGCTTTCAAAAAGCTTCTTTGTGAGTTCCATACTCACTTTGCGCGTGGTGGGATGGACTGTCGTCACTCTGTGCAACAGAGACCAGGTTAAAAACAAGAGGGAGAATTCAGGAGAGGTGGAGAAGTGGAGAAGTGGTTGTTGCAGCGGTGCAGCAACGCAGCTCACCGCATGGAACACCGGGTGTCGGTGGTTGCGTTGCAGGGGTCGAGCAGCTCCTCGGGCCCGCAGACCGTGCACGGCTGACAGTACGCGGTGCTGCCGTCGTTGAAGGTGTCATTTTGGCACTTCTTCCAGGGGGGCTCATGCAGCCCTCCGTGGTCATCAAAACCGCAGTTCGGCGTTATTTCATTTCCTGCAACGACATAAAAATAAAGAATAAAACACCTCACCAGCACTGGAGAGTCGGGGTTCCAGATACTCACCTCGCTTGAATGTGCAGGAAACACACTTGTTCACATGCCAGTACGTCGTCAGGTTCCGACACTTCTCCGAGTAGCCTGGATACGCCATCCTCGACGCGCGGCGCGCAACTGAAAAGTCCGCAGCGACGCACTCCTCTGCCCACAGCCTTGACCCGGCTCGCTCCACCTCGTCTACAAGTCCTCTGTTTCCGTTTTTTAGTCCCTCCTCCTGTGTTGGCCTCACTCCTCACTCCTCAATCCTCTTTTCTGCTATCGGTCTGGGGACTTTTATGTAAACACCAACGCTCTGAATGTCTTTTACGCAAATAAGCCGGTGAAACCCAGTTTTTAAATAAGAGTAAAACCTCCCATCGATGAAGTGGGGGGAAAAGTGAGATCAGCTCCCTTGCAAAATCAGATAGAGCTCTAAAGGGGTCCAGGGTCAGAGAAGGTCTAATTTTGGGTTTCGTATATTTCTCCCACATCACCGAGCAGCTCCTGAGCGCCGTCGGTACTTGTTGGTCAGCTTATTCTTTTCTGCCAGGCTGTTTCAGGCTGCAAGTATGGCAAAAGGTCCCCGTTACGGCCAAAACTGCCCACGAAAGCAAAACAGTGTGCAGAACCTAGAAATGTGAAGAAATACATTTAAAAACCTTATCTAGATTTTCCAAGAAATGCGGAAGTGATAATTCAGTGCCCCCACCCACCCCTCACCCCCACATAAACCAAAATGTTTATTTTCTAGCAAACAGAGTTTACTAGGCAACTCTTGGGATAATTAAACCGTTTCCAGGAATTACCTGGCAACAAATCTGGGGGTGGGGGGATGAGGGGGGGTCCAGAGGGGGTCCAGAACTTGGAAAAGCACTCTTGGGAGCGCTGCAAGGTGGAGAACATGCCCTCGGCATCATGTACTCGAAACGGAGTGATCAGCAAACTCACAACAGATGTGTCCGCTTATTTTGCTTTTCATAGCAGTACGGCACAAAATGGAGAAGAAGAAGTCTAAAATAAAGAGAACAAGAATCCACGAAACCTCCACCTAAAATAGTACTTTTTGGAATCATATTTTTCGGCCTCATCACACTGCAACACACGTTTCCATCTGCAAGCCTGAGGTCTGACTCCTCACAGAAACACACCGCAGTGTTTGAATCATCGCTGGTCTCTTGGTAAATTACAGTTTACAGATGAGACAAACACAAGTAATTTGGGATCCCAGTCACAGAGAGTCAATTCCAGGAAAAGTCTGTGTTAATTCTTATTCATCCAGATCACGGATCTAGGAGTAGATCTCTGTTTTAACTGGACTATTTAGGGTTTCTGTGAGGTTTTTCTCCAGAAGGCTCTTTCAGTTCTAACCTCACTGGAGACAGATCTTGAAAATCTGGCCCTTGGGGACCGTTAGCATGCTAATGGAGTGGATGGTAACCTTGGCTGCTCACCAAGTTTCACTTTGGGTGGTCCCCCTTCACCTGCTGAGTCACACAATGAGTCAGCACGTCTGGTGAAGTGGTGTGAACTTTTGGAATGTTGATGGAAAGAGGGGAGGACTGTGATGTATGTGGGTTTAAAAAAAAGCTTTGGCCCACCACCTTTGGTTTTTCCAAGATAACGTGCCGTAACACCCCTCTCAAACCAGCAATCTTTTCTGGCCAGTAATCTGACTGTTCTCACAGGACTGTCCACTTTCTCTGTGTGTGTGTGTGTGTGTGTGTGTGTGTGTGTGTGTGTGTGTGAGTGATAAATGAATCAACAGTGAGACATATTGTGGTATGTGTGTTTTAATACATCTGGGTTTGAACCCAGTCCATGACAAATCTAGACTTACAGAAAATACTTGGGCTGTTATCGTGAATCGAATTTGTTTTTTTTTTGTGTAATATCAAGAATAGTAGTCATATGGTCTGAATCAGAACAGCCTCTCTTACACAACTTCAATGTTTACTCAGAATAACAAAAAAAAAGAAAAGATAAAGATAATTTATAAAGATAAAGATAAAGAAATTTATGGAGCAGGATTTTTTAAATCCACACGGGGGCGCCAGAAATCCTCCTGGAGGACGGACATCAACAGTGATGATTAAGAGGAGAAACCGCGTTTTTTATTGAACAAAAATGAGGTTCTGATATCAGGTTAACATTCGTACATGACCTGAAAATACTTTCAGATATATAATTTAGATATAATGCTGGATTTTGTTAGTGATGCAAACTCACAACTGTGTGTTGCTATTGCTTCAGGTATTGTGGATGTTTGTGGCGTCAGGAAATAGATGCAGGTTTAATCCCTTCAAATGCTCTACTGTGAAAATCTGTAAAGAGAACTAAGCCGAGGGTTGGTTCAGGTGTGAGAGTTGTACAGGTAGGTGCTGCTTATGCTCCAGCCTGGAGGGAAGTCCTGCGCCGCATGGTTCTTAATGTGCCTCTGCATGGCGACCAGGCTGCTGCAGAACTCCATGCATACCGTGCATCGGTAGGGAGTCGCCCCGTTGTGAGTGCGGAGGTGCTTGATCATGGCCGAGTAGTCCCGTGAACGCTGACCGCAGAGACGGCACTCAAAGGGTTTCTCTCCTGGAGAGACAGAGAACAAGGTGTCCAGAAGACAGGAAAGCACAGCAAGGAAATGGATGCCTCAGTGGCCCCCGTGCACGGGGTGGGGGAATGTTGGTCATTCTCAGTATAAAAGGAAATCTGTCTGGAACAGAGAAATGAGCTTCCTGCAGAAACAATCCAGACAAAAGGGGCTTCTGTTGAGTTTACATCAGGAGAAGATGTCAAAATATCTTCTCTTCAAAATGAAACCAAAATAATTCAAACATTCAGAACCCACTCTGTTCCACAGCCAGAACACAGAAAACTCTCTTATCTAAAATAACAATGTGTCATAAAAGATTATTTCCAAATGAAGTATCTACAGTGTCTGGATTAAACACAAATAAATAGTAGTGTAAATATTTGGTCTATAAATCCAGGTTTATTGAATCGTTTATACACTGATCAGAATCATGTGGAGCATTCCTATCACTAAAAGGGAAAGAAATAAGCTACTTTATTTGCAAATATAAGGTTGTGTGCTCACCGGTGTGGACGCGGTGGTGTGTGTCCAGCTGGTGTTTCAGGCTGAACTTTTTGGAACAGTGCTGACACTGATGCGGCTTCCCCGCTTTGTGCTCCTGCTGGCGGGACTGCTGCTGGGAAACGCCGCCGCTTCCAGTGAAAGGACACCCTCCACAGGGCTCATCTGTGCAGAAGAAAGAAAAACAGAGCTCAGAATTTTCACCAACATGTGATCTTCATTCTTCGTGTTCGACTCAAGTGAATCTTGTGTTGGAGAATAAAAAAAGCCTGCGTGTGTGACGGCGTGGGTGTATTTCTGGTCAGCATCCTGTTGTGCTTTTGTAAAAGCCTACTTTCCTGCCGCTCCATGCACACCTCAGAGGTGTGAGCAGCTGCTCTGTGGCCTTTCAGGCCTCCTACCGGTTCAGGTCACCTCCAGTAAAAGTGGGGCTATGTGCACAGGATGCTGAAATAGGAGATGCTGGGGAGAGTTAAAAGAACAAACCACAACAATTACACCCTCACCACTATAAAAAGAGGCTAGTCCGACCTGTCATCATTTCCACATCTTCTCTTAAAAGTCTCACTGCTTTTTTTTCTTTTAATGTATTAGGCATCGAGAAAAGTGACAAAAAACCCCCCCACAGGTGCTTTAACCCAGTTCCTTTTACCAGTACAAATAAATTAAACACAATAGATTATTATGTTTCCTAATGTTCCATTATTCTTTTCTTTTTTTATTTACAGAAAGTGAAATGTGATTAATAATTGAATTCCAACAGGAGAGGCAGGATTACGTTGGTGTTCCGTCAACCTAGTGTTTATTTTACTCCGGAGTTTGATGAGCTCATCTAAAAGCTAATTGGTTTATGTTGATCTTGTCAGCCAATCAGCGAAGCTCTAGCTTGCTCTTGTCCCGCCCTCCCTGTTCTCGTATGGTTGGTCTCTTGCCCGTCTCAACAGAGCGTAGCAGATGGGAAGATCCTTAAAATCGGTAAGCTTGTTAGATAATTTTCTAATCGAATGATATCGGAACCAAATTTGCATGGCTCACTAAGTATGGCTTTGTGTGTGTGTTGCCATAAAGAACAAAGCGAAAACGGAGGTTTTACTGTGTTGCGACCGCACGTTAACGCTGATCATCCCCCTCGGCAGAGGTACCCCACCGTTAAACCAGCGTGGTTAGTTGCATCGTGTCTCCTAAACTTTTGTTGTGCTAATCAGTTTGCTTGCCAGCGCGGTAACCTTTTAAAAACCCGCTAAATGCCTGCAGCAGCCAAACTTGTTGAAATCTGAAGTTAACAAACCTCTACCTGTCAATCAGTTGTTGGCCCCTCCCCCAGTAGCCCACTGAGGAAAGGCTCACCTGGTCAGACACCCACACCTGAGGCCTTTCCTCCCTCCCCGAACACAAGTTTCACTGTAAAGGGACTCTACTTTAGTTTAAGTTGTAAGGTTTAGGCTTCACTCGGCAATAACATATATTGTTATTGTCCCTGACTTTGTTCCGAGGTCAGGGGTTTGTATAAGGCCACCTCAAGGACCAGTCCAAGGACCAGTCCAAGGACCTGAGATCCTGGAGCGCTGCAGTGTTCAGCTGGATGGCGAGCTAACCCGAGATCCTCGGAAACGGTACTTTACCTTTTACACACATGCTTGTTCACACCTTGATGTACTGCAATCCTCTGCTGTGCAAGTAGTACGGTAGGACAAAAAAGGCACACACACACACACACACACACACACACACACACACACACACACACACACACACACGTTCGTCTCATTGGGACTTTTTTGTTGCTTCACACATGTGTCTTCAAAGGCCCTAATGGTGCCATGTAAACACAAAGAACAAATTGAAAAAAAAAAATTCAAGTCTTTATATTATCAAAGTACTGGAATTTATAGTTTGTGTTAAAATGTAATCTAAGTTTATTTAAAATCAATAAAATCGCCTTCAGCCAGGCGGCTGTGTTTTGTCTCGTCCCGTTTGTGCACCAAGTCTCCAAGGGTTGTTCTTATTCTTCTGATTCTGGCCCAGATTACTCATGATTCTGGTTATTAACAGTTTTTAATGGCTATAAACCAAAGTACACCTTTTTTAGCTACCAAGATATTTTCATAAAAGAAGCCATTTGTGGCCTTGCACACTCATTTCCCCCGCCTCATGACCTACCAAAGCTTTTAGGAACACATGTTAGATATTTGAACAGCAGTGAGACTTTGTAAAAGAAGCAGTGATGCTTTTGTAGCAGCTCCAGTGTGTGGACAGTACATACTGTACTGCACGAACATATCTCGCTCTATCTGCTAACCACAGACCTGCTCCTGCAGCAACATGCTCTCAAGGGACCCACAACTCTCTTTATCACTTTCCATTGCGCAGTCTACAGGAGGGGGTTAGAGGTCACGATGAAACCGGGCTCGCTGCAGGAAGCGGCTCCGAACCCACCGGTTGAGCCTACAGGTCTGATCCTGCCAACAACGTTTGTTTAACACACGCAAACGTTACCTGGGGGGTGTGTGTTCCTCAGGCCCGGCTCATCGTAGGCACATTTACTGAACTTGTGGGTCCCGTCTGCTGGATCAGTGCTGGATTCATGTTCGTCGCTGTAGCTGCGGAAGATGATAAGATGTATATATATATGCATGATAATGTGATAAGGCAAAGATAAAACAAAGTCGATCGCACTGACGGTGTCGTGACACAGATAACATCTGTTAACACCTTTTGCTTCCTCTCCATCCGTAACCACAAGTTATTTGGAACGCTTTTCTTCAGAGTAAGACGCTCGTTTCTCTGTAGCGCAGCAAGTGCGGGGCGGAGATGCTGGATGATAGTTCAGCTTGAAGCTGTTGATTATTTTATGCAAGTTTTGTGGCAAAGGTGTGTCCGTGGGTGGTTAGTCTTTTACGCCTCTGTAGCGAAGGGGAGAAATTTCGGGGGCTTCCCTTCAGGCACCGCTGGCTCACATTCGGTAGAGGGCTATACGGAGAAGCAACAAACGGATGACAAATGGGGCAAAATTACCCCAAGTAATGTCTGGCCTCAGACGGGGGCGCAAAATCCTTTTAGAATTAGTCCAATCAATCAAATGATGGTGATTTTAGATACAAAATGAGCTTTGTCGGTATTTTGTGCTCGGGCCAACTCGCCGTGGTGTCAGATTAAGCTCTGGCTGACTCGAGCGGCCAGGGAAGGGTTAACGGGTAAAAGAGCTCAAGATGGAAAGTGCAGGAGGATGCACGTCAGCCTTAACAGCGATGAGTCAGGCAGCTGTGTAAAGGAAAAACTTTTGAAAAAAGAAAAAATTGGGGGACTTTGTTGAGTCTGTTAGGAGGAATTCAAGAGGTGGAAGATTACACGCACTGACCTTGGCTCGCTGCCTTGACGGATCCTCTCCTGGCTTTTCTTCCTTTTCAGCAGGCCTTGTTTAATTCTGCTTCCTATGCCCAGAGATCCGGCGTAAAGCCCCTGGGCGTAGTTCAAGTTCGAGTAGGCCACCGAGCTTTGAAAATGAGAGCCCAGTAAGGGGAGCATGTGCTGAGTGCTGCCAGAGAAGAGGTACGGCATGGCCGCCTGGTCTGCCTGCTGCAGGGAGTGAAAGGGAATGAAGCCCGAGTAGTCCGCCAGCCTCCGCAGGCTGCTCGGGAACGTCCAGGGGTGAGAGAAGGAAGGGCTGGAGATGACGCTGACCCTGTCGAATGGGATTGCGGATGACGAGGGTGGTCTGGCCTTCTTCACCAAGGGCTGTGGGCTGTCGGGGGTCTTAGCAGGGTCTGATGGTGAAATGTCCTCAATAACGACGCTGCCATGAGCCTCGGCCACAGTCTCTCCCAGCTTTTCACCTTGAACCGGACCTCCTCTCGGCTTCAGCTCCGTCTGCTTGCCACCTTCCTCCCCCACTTCGCTGCTTTTGTAGTGGATACCTTCCAGCTGTGTCCTGCACTGCTCCTCAAGCAGCCGTATCTCCAGCACCTCGGCGGCCCTCAGCAGCAGCTGGAGGTCGTCCCGGGTCACCTCCAGCTCCCGCGTGTAGGCGAAATCGAGAACTTGCTTGAACGTGCGCGGGGAGACGGACTCCAGGCTGCAGTGGACGGGGCCGTCGCTCCCTCCCAGAGCTAGCTGCTTGGCTAACCTCCTGCTGACACAAGCCAGGACCAGACGATGGGCTCTGAAAACCTGGTTCCTCACAGAGATGATGGCGTCGCACAGCAGCCCTGAGTGGCGTAAGGCATCAGCCTGCTCCAGGAAGTGGACATACTGCGTGTTGTTAATTGTGATCATTTCTGAACGCTTTGGGACCGTAATTGAATATCTGAGGAGAGAAAGTTTAGAAAAGAGAATTTGATCAGGACGTGCCCACGTCTCACATATGCCAAGTTGCCTGGAATTTCTAGAGACAGTAATTACAAAATTGAATGTTCAAATCAGAAGATGTGATGATCTTTTTTGAAACGGATAACATATTTGCGGTCGGAACCTTTTTTCTTTTAGCCGAGGGGGTGGAAGCTAATCAGATCATCAAGATGAACCTTCTTTCGAATGTCATAAATATATTTGATTTATCGTCCGTTTGGAAGACTAAATTCAAAATTGTCTAAAATTGTCTTTCGTTAGGTACGTAGAAAAACTTCACAGTGATATTGCATCTGATTGTCTGCTTCATGTGTGCAGACGTACTCAGTTTTGTAAAAGCTTTCTGAGCATTCGCTCACATTCGTGCTGCGGAGCCACAATACCTTACGGGTACGTGAAACCATGACTAATGACTGTACACAGGAGTAAACATGTGAGTAAAGTGTGAAAAACAACAACAATGCAGCAGTAATTTGAGCTGCTAAACATCAAAATGCAAGAAGTGTTCAGGCGCGGGATATGAAAACAGCTACATTTGTGAGAAAAGTCAGGAGTTTTACGTCTAAAACAGGCAGTGAGAGGAATTCCACGGGTTGGTGCCTGTTGCAGCGCCGTTCACTGTTGTTTGGCTGCGCGAGGCTTTTGATTAACTTTTATTGTAGTGTGTCTTTGCAGAGGCCCCGTCAAGAAGTGTGAGCTGTTTTTTTTTTTTCCTTTTCTTTTGTGTATAACCTCATCTTCTGGTGGTGACTTCAAATGGAAACTACACCTGAAACAAACGGCTTTTTCTTTTTACTGTAAATTCATTCATGTTTAATCCACCTATTTGAAAGAAGTAAAAGAGGCTTTTACAGTGAGAGCTGCTCCGACGTGAGGCCCGCCACGCCGGTGTTGGATTGACAGAAAAAGTTGATTCCGATTTGAGAATGTGACATGGAAAAACAGAAACAAATGAATGTTTTTGTGGCACATTTCTACATTCTGTTTTTTTGTAAAAGTAATTTAACCTTAAATAATCATCAAATGTATTTTCACACATTTTCTGCAAATGCACCCTTATCTGACATCTGAGAGGATTATTTCACAAGATGTCGCAAGAAATAGATATTACATGTTTCTATTCTATTTGGAGTCCATGTTCCTTCCTTGGCTCCAAACAACCGCTTCAACAACAATAATAAAAAGAAGGTGTTTTTGTCTCAAAACCACCCATGAGGATAACTGCATGCGTATTCGCCTCTAAAGTTCTTTGGGATTTTTTTAACTGACCAAAAATTGAAAACAGGAAGCGTTGGATTTGATCCTTTTCCCACTTGTGCGCCGCCACGTCAATAAAACGCATTCTCGGCGCGTGGCACAGATGGAAAGCACGGACGCGGTGATGAAAAATCTTTGGTTAGGAATGTCAGAAAGTAAATCCAGCGGCTCTGAGGTCTGCTGCAGACCTCTGCTCCTGCACTGCAGCTGCCCGAACAGATCAGTTCAGCTGATTCTGGAGGAAGCTGTGCAGCTGTCAGGCGCCGCTCAAGGAAAGCCTCAGCCTCGTGCACTTCTGCAGAGTACCAGGGGAAATCCACTTTCAACCCTATTTACACTTTATAGACAAGTTTCAGTCCTCCAGAGCTCACACACCAGCCTCTGTGAGCAAGACTGTCAAGTGGTGTTTGCTTGCACGCTGCTCACAACAGACAAAGAGGATGGTTGAGCCTGAAGGTGTTTGTGGTCTTTAGAAATGAACGAAAGAACACAACCAAGAACTCTTGTCCTACCTGGTGCTCAGTGGATCTGGCTCCTGCAGACTGACGAGCTTCCTCACATGATGACTGTAAGGTGTCTCAAAGTGACAGGCCCGTCTAGGCACAGGTTGTGGTGATTTCCTCATCTGACAGTCCCTGCTCCTCCTCAGGCGTGCTCTCATTGGCTCGCTGGCTGATTGTGAGGCTGCTTTGAAGGATTCGCAATTCACAGATTGTAAATGGAAGAAGTTTGTCTAAACTACTGGAGGAAGTTTGTCCAGAATATTGTTGAATATCTGTGTGTGTTTGAGTGTGTTGAGTAGAAATGGGAGCAGTGGTTGCAGGGACACTTGTGTATCCTATATATGCGCATGTACACAGTTTCCTCCCCTGTTTGAGTTGCTGGTCACTCCAATAATAGGCGGTCCTGCGCTGAGACAAAAGCCGCAGTAAAGCTGAAGATCTGTGGCAGGAAGCTCTGCTGCTGGTACCCGAGCGCGAGCAGGGGCTTCTCTGAAATCTGCTCTCTTGAAATAGAATTTTGTGTGAAAACAAGAGCTCCACAGAAGGGGTCAGTCAGCTTAAGCGCACGAGGTGCGTTCAAGGAGCTTGTGCTGGAGTTGGAGCTTTTTTGTCATCATCGCCATGTCGTTGGAAACTTGCCATGAAAGTTCACCAGCTGACTTTTGAATCTGTAATGGCAAGGTGTTTTATCATCGGCTCACAGGTGCCAGCTTGTGTTTCAGAACTTATAAGATCCACATTTACTACATCTGTGTGCAACCCCTGATTTTTTTTTTTCCCAATTTTTTTCTCCTGAGATGGTTAAATCTGACAATAGTTTAAGATCATGTAACGTTGGACACAACGTTTACACCGGAGCATGTTTAGTATATTGGCCGACAAGACATATAAACCCAGTAAGAAAATAGCTGTAGGTTTAAAGCCAGCGCCGATAAGTATAGATTTCAGTTTTGTGTAGTGTCAGACTCTGAAGCTGTGGTTTTCTGAAGGCCGTTGCAAAAGTAATGCAATGCTCGACGCAATTAAAACAATTATTTCCCAACACCTCTGACTCATTGTCGAAGGCAGCGATGATGTAGATGACCAAATGCTTAACCCTGTCGTCTATTTCGGTGGCATCGCGCCCAAGTCTGGGTGCAAGCCTCCGCTGTGGTGTCGCCTGCAGACGCTTACTGGCGAACTATGAAATCATCTGACTGTTATCACTGGACAAGCTGCCTGCAGCGATAAAATCTAAAGATGCTAATGCATGTGACGCAGTCAGAGAAACTCATGCCTACACGCTGACATTTCTTTGGTTTTATTTTCACTGTCACCTTAAAGGACTTGAGGTTTGTTTTTAAAGTGGCGTGGGTTTCATGTTAACGCTGTTGACAGGTTTCTTCAACCAGACTGTTTTTTTTTTTTTGCGTGTATAATGCAGGCGCTGCCATTTGTGTGTGCCAGCGTGTGTACGAGCAGACCAGTGGATCTTCTGACATCATCCGCAGCTCTCAGATTAATTAGCATGGCGCTAACATTTAAATGTCATTCAATGCTATATGGGAAGGAGACGGGCTTCACCACTGTATTACTGAAATCAAAACTATCGCCCCTTTTCATGACACTGTCTTCAGCAACCCCCCCTCCACCCATGCTGACTCACCGAGGTGTGTAAGCGTAGGAAAAGTTCGTCAAAGTGACCTTCATTGTCCACATCGTAATAGCAGCCACTTTTTAACTCATCAAATGCACGTCTGTGACATGTTTGATCTGCCGATAAAGGTTCTTAATCTCAGCTCCCTGAAAGGTTTCATATCACCTCATTGAATGAATCAAAGTGTTACAGTGTCGGACAAAAAGCATGCTCAGACTGCAAAGGCGGGACTCGTGTGACCCGTCTTGTGGCGGGACTTCAGAGAAGTTCCAGGATGACTGTCGCGCACTAGAGGCATGAATGAGCAACAAGTACGGTACAGGCCTGTTTTCACAGTAATTTGGGGAAGCAGCACAATGCGTGCTGTGGTTTGGAAGAATTTACACCATGCTGGGCGTGGGGGGCTGGTGTGGGGGCGGGGGTGGCGCAACGCTTCTCTGTAAATTGTGGGTGACAGAAGTGGGAAGGGGCCAACCCACGCTGTAATTACTGTCAGGTGAGTTTCTGTTAACTGGGTTTGCAACGACAGACAAGCCTTTTGTGGAGGGTCTCTGTGATCTGTCCTTCAAGTCGAGAAAAGTCACAGAAAAGTCACAGAAAAGTCACAGAAAAGTCAACAGTCCTGTTCAGGATACTTTCCCTCAACAGCACAAGAGCTCACCTGTTACTTATTATTTTATATATAAATATAAATATTTTTATTTATCTTGTCTTCTTTTATATTTCAAATTTTTCTCCAATGTTTTGGCTGCTGGAACAGTGAATTTTCCCCGCTGTGGGATGAAAAAAGTTCTATTCTATTCTTTATTCTAAGTGGTCCCTGAATTAATTTGTATTTTTTGGCAGTATTTTCTAGGTCATTTGCCTCAAAGGTAAAGATTTAAGTTTCTTTTTCCAAAAAAGTGACTTTTGGGGACAGAGGAGAAGACATTTTCCACATCAACTCAGAGGTTTTCCCCTTCTCACATCATCTTCCTGTCATCGTAGTTGCATTTTAGTCTCCTGTCTGTTGATTGCCTCAGAAGGACGACCGAATTTCCAGTGAAGTTGAGTTCATGAAGGGAAACGTGCACACTTGGAACACTTAAATGAGCACATGCAACATTTTCATGGGTCGTTTGATTGTTTTCTTTATTACACCATAAATAACTTTCGAACAAGATTGAATTCCTCCGATTGTTCATAAATACAGCTACACAACAGAGAACATCTGCCAGTTTGGAATATCTGCTTTGTCATTTGAGGAGCGGGTCTTTGGGAAATGGATGGTTCTCTCATGGATGTTTTTAGAAGAACTGCAGGAGTTGCTGTTGGGTTTTTAGCGACCCGTATACTCACTACATCATGTCAATGTGTTCTACTTGTGCTTAGTGCCACTCTTTTTTTAAACGGGCGAAGACCAGGTCTGTCGAAATATTAGAAACTTGTCAGTATTTTCTCAAACTAGCCTAAAATTACACACCAGATGAAAAGTGTGACCTCGACCCAACTGATAGTAATATGTAAATAAAAAATACATAATAATAACGTCCAAAACACAGCGTTGTAAAAGGCAATAATGCAGCAATCAAAATCTCAAGAACGTCATTTATATTTGTTGGGATGGGGGGACCAGAAGAGGAATCAGACAAAGGACGTTCATACAAATGTGATTTGCTCAGCTAACACGTCTAAATCTGCTAAATGCTGGTAAGAAACCCTCAGTGGTTTGGGAAACACAGGCAAGCTTATTCTCTATCAGTTTCAGTAGTATTGTTACAAGATCGACTGACTTAAACTGTGAACATACAACGGTTTCATTCACTAACTTAGCTGTACAGATTTATACAAGGGCTAGGACCTCTCCCTTCACCCGTGTGCCGACATCGCCGGGCCCTACAGTTAATCTGCCAGACAAGAGGATCTGCAGATGAACCTCGCTCATTTCGAAACCAACCAGGACACGTGAATAAATCACCCTTATAGTCATCCTCGCAGGCGCACGAAAGCGAAAACATTCAGCGCTAATCGCTAAACAAAATGTGATGTTCGGGATAACGCTTAGGACATAAACCAAAGACCACCACACAGATGAGCCTCAAAAGAGGAACCGTGCCCCCTTTTCCCTAAACTAATTAATGATCATAAACACGACGGGTGGAGAAAATGTCGATGGAGACGGCAAATGTAGCATCTACAGAGCTCTGACACGAGTCAGATCGGTCCATGCCGCCGCTGAGCGAGGACCGTTTTCAGGTGCGCCTGGACACGTGACCCGACTACAGCTCCACACGCGTGTGCACGCACACGAGACACCCCTCGACGTGAAAAATGCTACAGGAAGCGAGGAAACGCCCATCAGGCGCATGGTCTGTCTGTTGGACTAATCTGCCCACTTGGGTAACGACTGAAAAGAGGATGGAATCTCAACGTCTACCTCGAATACATTCAGAGAGAAGTTACTGTGTCGTTTGTCTTGTGCTGGTTTTTACAACAGTCCGTTTTCAATCAGCCATGTTAGGAAAAAATGTTTCTCCTTCTCGAAACAGCACAACGTACTAGTTTTAATGCGTTATTCTACCACATTGATGCAAATTATTTAGAGAAATGTCTACAGCTAGGAGGACGTCGCTTCTCAGTATTTACAGTGCCCATTTTAGACAGTTTCCAAAGCAATGACGAGAACAACACAAAATAGTACAGCAGCGTCATACACCAAGTTAGTCATGCTTTCGATAAAATAATCCACCTCTAAAGTTTGCGTTTAGTGTTTTTAGGTAGCAGACAGGATAAAGAAAGAGAACCCATTCACTGGTTCCTTTTTTTTGGGAAAAGCCCAGGAGTTCTGCCTCACCTCTGGCCTTTCTTTGTCTGGATTTTTTAAAAAGAAAGCCTTAGTGTTTTCACGCCTCCACATCCTCAGGTAATTTTGAATTTGCAGCTTATGGAGGTGCGACTCATTTGATACTTAGTTTGGAAGTTATCACCCAGTTGGCTCAAAACTTAAAAACAAACAAACAAACAAAAATTGCACTGTTACTTACCAGGGCTGTAACTCACACCCGTCTACACAGATAAATTATTTCAAACTGGTGCAATTCCAACCAACTCAAGGATGCGGTGTTCAGCTTCTGGTAGAGGTGGGAGGGGGCAACATGTCAAGTCATGCCACTGGGACGCTGGGGTTGTCTAAATTTTCTATGACGTCAATGTTTGAGAACAATACATTAATTACAGGTGATGAGTCTCATTATTCACATTCTGGACGATAAGGTGATGTCTGTCATTTACAATGAATTCGTGACGAGCTTTATATTTGTTACTTTACAGTTACTTTAGCTTTGTGATGCACAATCAATCCAAAACTGTAAGAAAGTGTATGAGTTGGGGGGGCGGAGGGGCGGGGGGTCTGGCATGACTTGTCGGCAGCCTGAATTACTCAGTTCATCTGTTCGAAGAATTTGTAGGTGGGGTTCTCGTAGCCGTGGTTTTGCATTTTGTTGAGCTGTCGTTCTTCGGGGGTTAGCATGGGGTCGACCTGCTGCGGGAAAGACGAGAGTTTGGTTATCAACAGAAATACCACGGCAAAAAAAAAAAAAAAATAATAATTTGCGGCTGCAGTGCCGTTTTAAATCGTAGCTGCCTGGGCTCGCACCTCCACGATGCCGTGGCTGATGGTGCCGTACGGCTTCCTGCGCACCAGCAGGAGGCTGATTACCATCACCATGGCAATCGCCACGGCCACCACTAGCAGCCCCACCATGGCGCCTCGGTTGAACGTCTCCAGGGCGTCGGGTTGCTGAAGAGAGAAATGAGTAGTGAGAGACCAGATTGGGGAAGGCGGGGGGCATCAGAACGGAGTTCATTTATTTCCTACCAGTTCGTCCCGCTCGATCTCGGGGGGCTTGTTGACGACCTGCTTGAGCTCCACGGAGGTGTTGATCTAAGGGGAGAGGCAGGCAGTGAGAAGCAGGAAAGAGCTCGCCCTGTCTCAGTGAAAGTAGCAAATCACAAGGAGCGCTACCTTTTCTTCATACTCGTAAGTGGGGCCTCTCTCAGATGTGGTGTAATCGTATTCATCCACTGAAGACATGAGAGATAAAAAACAAAACAAAAAAAACCCCCAACAAAGTTAGATCGTTTCAGCGTGAGCAGACGGGAGGAATCTGCAGTCACTGCAAACACTAAAAGCCCAACTCACCTTTCATATTAGACTGCAATTCTTTAGGGGAAAACAAGGAGAAACTCTCATTAGCAACCGCGACTTGTTTATATGATTATGCAATTGGATAATGAGCCCTGTTTTCAGGGGATGGATTTGTGGGTTTATAGAAATAAGTGCTTTTTCCAATTAAAGCGAAGCAGCAGTAATTTCTAAACAATAAGTTTTAAATGTCATGAGCTTTAATTTGTTTTTCAATATTCTGTGATTTTATGACATCTATAAAAATAAAAGAGCAAAAGTATGCAACTGAATGTGCAATAAATACCAATGCGTGGAGGATAAGGCCTGTTCTGGAAGGCTTTCTCCTCTTCCTCCTCATCATCCTTCTCCTCCTCGCTCTCTGCAGGCACAAGCTCCTCGGTAGTTCGGGTCTCGGAGAAGGAGGTGGTCATGAGCTCGCTGATGTCGCCTCGCTCTGCCTTCACCAGCTCCTCTACAGGAGACACATCCACAGAATTTACCCAGACGTCGATTCACGCGTCAAGATGAGCTGTCTTGCGGCGCTAGCTGAGCCTACGGATGTCATCGTGGAGCTCCTCGGCCAAGGAGGGGTCTTTGTAGAGCAGCGCCAGGCTCTGGTTCATCCGCTCCTCGATCACATGGAGATGTGTGTACACCTGCAGAGCACAACCATTCCTCTTTTAGGATGAGTCATTTTTGGATTCCGAAGAAGTCCAAAGGAGGAGCTTCCTCACCTGGAACTTCATCTGCTCAGCCTTCTGAGGGTCCACGGTCACAATGTGCTGGTAGTGTGTGAGCGTGTGTCTGCGGTCCTTCTGCTCCACTGCCATGTACCGCTTCAGGGCCTGCAGCACGCGCTCCGGCTGCAGGAGAAGGTCGGACGGAGGAGAGATTGTGTGAGTCCCAGCAAAAAAACCGATGCGTTGGGCGTGAACCTCTGCACTCACCTGAGGTGGGTTAGACTGCACCGCAGCCAAATAGTTCTCCAGAGCCAGGCGGCGGTTGTTGTTGAGTATGGCCTCCACTCTGACCAGGTGGGTCTCCACAAGCCTCTGCCTTTCTCCGGCAACCTGCTCCTCGAGCGTCTGCAGCACAGACTGGAAGTGCTGATAAAGGAAGGACGCAAGCGAGAAGGTGGAATCAATCTGGGTCCACTTTCAACTACTCTTGGACTCCCGGCTGGTCAGTACCTCATTCAGGGCCTGTCGCTCTGTCTTGGGCAAATTTTTGGATTGGTTGTCTGCCTCTGCCCATTCCTTCATGATCTGAGGAGTTAGACAAAAGAGATTTTAGCGTATTTACGCCAGAAAACCTCATCTTAGACGTGATGGCACACTTTTTATCCCATTCTCTGACTTCTGTGGCTCGCATCCACACTAAATGTGCCTGTCAAGGAAGCCCAAGGACCCCAGTGCCGGTAACATATGTAAAACCGGCACAGGTCAGTTCCCCCCTGATCTCAGTTTGACATTCTGCCAGCCAACAGCTGTCCTGCCAGCAGAAAAATCAATTTTCCCTGTCCCCGTACAACGTGACAGTCACCTTGTTGATGCGCTTCATCCTGCGCTCTTCCAAGTCCGTCTTGGCACGCAGGAAGTTGGCGTGCTCGGTGTCGTCTGCCGGTTTCTCAAAATAAACATCGACGCCGTCTGTGGGGCGGGGCGTCGTCACTAGATAGAAAAGACAGGAAACAAATAATTTTGCTGCTGCTCGGATAGACCTTTTGACCACCAGAGTTCTAGTAAAAAACGCTGGTCTAGACGTTATCCGGGATAATAAACCATAAAAATAACACAATGTTCTTCTGCGTCTCCTTCACAATAACCGTCAACTGTTCCATTTTCAGAGGCTCTGAGGTTACTGTGGGTGTGCACGTGTTGAGCATTTAAAGGCTGTTTGACAGCATATTAAAGTCAGAGAGATGCATAGTCTGGCAAGAGGAGCCTTGAAATTAACACTTATAAATATTAACATGCAAATCTACTAAATTAGAGCGGAGAAAAGGCCTTATTTTACATGTGCTTAGTGGTCAAAATCACACGTATAACCACAGTGGAAGAAATGAGACAAACTCACAGCTTTCGCCCTTCATCACAGGCGCAGACGTGGGGGGGTTTGCTGCTTCTTTCATAGTCGAAGGAGTCCAGATCGTCTGACGTCTGGTAAGGACCTGAGACATATTCGTACTCCTCCGGGTCTTTCACAGCTATCGCCTCTTCTTCTTCCTCCTCTTCTTCCGCCTCATCAACTTCCTCCTCCTCTTCCTCGTCCTCCTCTTCTTCCAGGACTTCGTCGTCCTCCTCTTCCATGTCAGCTTCTTCCACGTCCGTGTCGGAAGAGGGGCTGGGCGTGGGCGCCATCACTCTGGTGCTGCAGAGAGGAGGTCGTTACGGTGACGCAGGCGGTGGTGGACACCTGCGGGAGGCACCACCTGAAGCATCTTACATGGAATTCAGCTTTCCGGCGCTCTGCGATGTGTAGGTCTGAGCAGCGGGCTCGTCTCTCTCATCGGCCTCTCCTTTGCCGCTGGAGCTGCCCCGGCCAGGGCAGCAGACATACTCGACCCCCCTGAAGTGGTCTCCGCATGGCAGCAGCATCCCGTAGCTGTGCAGCTCCAGGTTCTCGGCAGTGCATTCCTGAGGTAGAGTCAAAATGGTGCACGTCTTTAAAAGCTTACAAAACACGAGGCCCAAATCACGATTGGAATCGTCTTCCAAACTGAGGTCACGGTCGAGTGCAGAGAGGTCACAGGCCGCACACAAACACTCAGAGGAGAGCAGCAGCACGCAAAGTGAAAGGTTGCTTTTATTTTTTTCGGCCTGTTTACTTTTTTTTTCGCAGGGCAGCAATTTCCTGCTCATCTGAGAGAATCCTGCCCTTCTGCAGGGTGAGGTGGGATCTGTAATCCCTCCAGTATGTCTGGAGTCTGCCCTGGGTCTCCCTCTGGCTGCACATACCCCCCCCTGGGAAATATCACTGAGCATAACCACCTCAGCTGGAATCTCTCTGTGAGGAGTAGCAAAAGCTCTCATCTGTGATGTCTGAGGTCCTGGAATAGCCTGCCTGCAGCTGAGCCCAAAGACCTTGCAGAGAAAACCCATTTCAGCTGCTTGTATTTGCAATTATTTCAGGGACGGACCCTAGCACAGGCGAGGGTTGGACCCTATTTTGAGCAGTAAATTGAAAACTTAGCCTTCTTTCACAGCTCTAGTCAGAGTTAAACAACAAACAGAACCCTCCACTAGAAATCCCATCAAATGTGGAAGAACACCTTTTATTCCCCACGATCGCAGACTTTTGTTAAAACCCAACACCCCTTTAAACATCTGAGAACGATGGAAAAAAACTCCCAAACAACTGGTGAAAATGCTTTCTTCTCACCTGCTTTGCAATGTTGTGCCAGTACACATAACTTTTGCACGTGTCCATCTGTTCTTGGTGGAGGAAACGGCACTTGTCGGGCACCAGCAGGGACTCGCTCACGTACTCGCCACCTGCAGCAGAAATGCAGAAGAAGTGAGGTCCGAGTCTGAACATTTAAACAAAAGGTGAGAGAAACAAGGCTTATATTCATGAAGCAGGTCATACCTGAAAGGAAGTTCTTTATTTTACCTTTTTCATACTGACTGACTAAAGACTCATTAACCTCTTTTTGTTATGTCATCTGCCCCCTAGTGGCTAAAGGCTGACAAGGCCTCTGAGCGGTTAAACCATCTTTGCTGATGTGTATTATGGGGAGTTTTATAACCAATAAACCCATAAAATGCACCTTTTTAATTATTAATAAAAAGATGTGCAATCCTGGTTTATACAAGAAAGAAATAGCCTCTAAATTTGGCTTTGGTTTACTGCATTTCTGAACCTTTGGATAAAAATATTATTTGCATTGTTAGGTTAAGGGTGGTTGAAGGATCTTACTTAAACAGCGGTAGGGCAGGACGATGAAGGGGTGTGTCTGGCAGCGACTCCAGCCTTTCTTGCACCAGGCGTGAATGGTGAAGGGTTTCTTCGACTCTTCCACGTGGGAGATAGTGAGCGCAGGATACATCTGGACAGACGGGGCGTGCAGACGCAGATGGGTGGATGGACAGAACAGGGAGGATTGAAGATGAGGGGATTAGAGGAAAGGTTCAGGAATTGTTTGGGGAGGGGAAGCTTAATACAACTAACGGAGAGGATCATGCAACGCAAAGCTGCTGAGGGCCTTGCAGATGCTCACATCTTCTATTTTGTGTTGATTTGTATGTTGTAGTTCCACGAAAAGGCGGGGGAGTTTTAATGAAGCGAGAACGTTGCAGGGCCGATCTGAGTGCATGCTAAAATGATCTTATCACCACTGTAATGGCTTTTGTGTAAAGCCCATCACGGATACATTATAGGCCGCTTATTACATTAGAGTCGATTGAAGCTGCTGCTCTCTGCAGCGGCCATGTCCACTCTGACCTCCAGATGGCACTTGGTTTCCTTTCATTTAGAGGAGAACATCTGGAGGAGGGGTACATGCAGGATTTAAATAATTGATCGGTTTGCAATAGGGAGTACATAGATCAGAAGAAGGAAACGTGGATGGTGAAATGAAATACTGAAATATTCCAACGGGAACCACCATCCGATAACTATATATGTTAAATATATAGATTGATAGGACAAGTGTCAGACAACCATATTAAAGAAAAGAAAGACAGATGAAGCTTGAATCCATTTGCAGATATCTATCATATTTAATACTAAATTATTTTAAAGATAGCCCAGGGTGACACAAGCAGCCAAGGCAGGCTGGGTTCAAACTGGTTCCCTGACTCAGGACCCTACCTCCTGGCAGTAGGATAGGATTTCATGGGAGTCTTTGAAGCAGCCCTGGCGGCCCTGAGGATCTGGCTCCCACTGGCCAGTCTGGAGATTCATGTGGAGCATCTGAAGGCCGCAGAACATGGCGATCTGTGGCTCGGCCAACTGCGGCTCTGGTCCATCCACCACGGTCATGGGGAGAGCCTGCAGCATGGACAAGATGATGGCAATAGACATAAGAAAACACACATTAATGAAACTGAAGACCGGCAGCGTGAATGAAACATTATTGCAAGTCAAAGCAGAAAAGTGGTAGTGAAGGGGAAAATAGTTCATCTTAAGAAGTGAGCTTAAAATGGCTCCTGGTGAAAATCAATCTGACGCCATCCCAGAGCAGAGGGAAAGAAGGACAGCTGGAATGTGTGTTCGTATGAAAGAGATCTTTAAACTCTTCACTAGCAGCCTTCTAGGATGCTGTTCTTATTGATCACGGGATACCTCGCTCCTGCCTGGAGATGGCCCAGAGGACCCCCGATGATGGAGGAACAAACAGCCACAGTTTAGAGTCAGGCGTTAATGCGAGCTCATTGACCGATGAGCCACTTCACTACATTAACGCAGCACGGATAGAGTCCAGGAGGGAGGAGTGGATTGATGAAGTTAACGGGGGATCTCAAGTCACCACAAGGTAAAAAAATGGATGGTGTTCCAGAAAACGTGTGTGTCATCACTGTTTACGCAAAACTCCACAGGCTTTGACAGCTTTCCTGCATCACCGAAGTTAACGCTCATAACAGCAAACGGGCAAAAACGTGCACCCGGAGTCATCAGAAAGGCACCCCAGCCCCTGTAGCCACTATGTGTACTGCTAATATCCTTTCATCTGCAATGACAGACAGAGAAACAGCCCCGTTGACGATAGATGAGCCAATTAGACGGAAGATGCCCGAAGGAAAGAAGGAAAAAAAATAGGCCGAGTGACGCCTGATCAAAGGGAAGCCCTGCTTTGGCGGACTGGAGCTCCAAGTGTTTGAAGTTCTAATTAAAATTCAAACAGAATGAAATAAATATATATGTAAAAAAAAAAAAAAAAAGCCCTTTGAGTGAATGTACAATAAATAGGATCAGCCCTGAGCGGCGGGTGAACTTTAATTGCTCAAAGAGGAGGTTACACTTCTGCATGTCCTAGCAGATTTTTTTTCAACAAATTACAGATTTACTTTAATGCTGACCATTTCCCAATGCATGTGTTTCTTTAATTAAATTAACTCATGAATCTTCCCCCTCCTACCTTGCTCTTTTCAGTCTGAGCGTCACAGAAGACAGACAGGGCTGGTGATGTGAAGCTATCGACTGGGCTCTTACTGGTTAAGTGTATTGTTGGATATATGCTGATAGAGCTGCTGGGATGTGTGTCTAGCGTAGCTGCTCAGCTAACGTCTGCACAGATGTATCACTTTTACTGAGGAAAGGTCAGTGTTGTGCAAAAAAAAAAAAAAAAAAAGCCATGTTAAAAAAAAAAAAGAGAAAGAGCTTCCGGATATTTGAGCAGATAACCTGGGGCACGGCCCCTTCAGCCGGCCCTGCTCTCTTATTCCACCCGCTCTTCGCTACTGCATTTGCAGAAAATCAATGCCGGCCAACTGCAACTGTATCGCGGCGTGCACCAATCAATAGGAGTCCATCAGGAGGCTGCAGCTCCGGCCTTCGCTATCCAATCAAGGGCCAGATTTGATCTCTGCTGAATGATAACTCTTAATAAAATTTCCAGTTTTGACGTGTACCCTGGTGCTGCTCGCTCCCTCCACAGCAGCAGGACCTCCTGCTTCTTTCTGACCCACTTTTTTTTAGAATTCTTCGTGTTTGCCATCATTGCAGGCTGTTACAACATCACACAAACATCATGGTGATGATGGTAAACTGAACCTGAAGTATTTTTGTAAATTATTCACATTTGTAATCACATTTCCTCTTTAGTTTTAGAAAGATGTTATTATTTCTGGCTTTAACTGGAATATCTCTACAGTTGAAGTGATCCTTTGGTGCTTTCTCTACAAACCTCAGCACACCAAGATTGATTTATTTATTTGTTTTGGTTAAAGCCAAATCTGAGGCATCTAAGAACAACCTCACCGACCTCTGCTGCACGTCTAGTCGTGCATGCTACAATTCATTTAGTTCAATTCTGCCTTATTGTAAGGTGCAGAGGCAATGGCAACATTCAAGTTCAGTCATTTTGTCTTCCGTGAGTTATTATTCTCTCGTTGCTATGGTAACCAGCATTATCTTCAGCCAGCCAGCTTTTAGCAGCACTTTTGTGTTCACCTGATATACAGATTAAACACCAGACAATCGCCTGCTGTTGTGGTGACTCATAGCTAAGAACTGACCTTTTCTGTCAAGATTTGTCTGATATTTGTTCCTATTTAAAATTTACGGCGGTTGTCATAGCTGTAATTAAATTCAAACCATCTCGACTTCCATATTAAAGCCTGTGTTTTGTTGGTGATTACCAGGCGGACATCCCAGAAGCCTGGCAGCTCCGCTGCAGCAGTGCTGGATCATTAACAATGACCTGCTATCATCCAGCATTCCCTGGCTCTCTGCCCTTTCTTTGCTCCAACAACATCACGAGGAAACTAAGTGATCCCACAGAGCCCAGAGCACACTGCTATCTGCACCAGATGTCATGGAACAGCTGGCAGAAATATGATAATAGTTAATTATATTTACTTGAATATCCTTCCAGTGGAGGAAATGGTGCTGCTGAATGTTCCACTCAAACAGGAGCCAGCGACAAGGCTGGACCCTGCAGCAACCCACCAACACTCCTCTTAGTGGGGATAGAATCCTTTCTGTTGGAACATTTACATGTTCCTGCATCCTTCCCCCTGTTCTAATTAAAGTTTTAGCACCTGTTCCGCCCCGATGTTGCAGGATGACTTCATCCTCGGTAATGGTGCAGTCTCTTCGCTCTGACAGGCCAGCCAGTGCGGCAGAGATAGAGGAGGGGACTGGCGGCCCGCCCGTCATCCGTCACCTTTTACAAGTTTCTGCCAGACTGTGCAGCGGAGAAGCAGCCCACAGTATAAATCCATCACAGTTGGGACCGCACGCCTTTTAGTGGTACTTTAGCAGACTACCGCATAGAGACCTTCCATGCAACATTTTTTTTTCAATATTTTAAAGACCTGAGTGAGTTATTTTCCAAAATCCATAAATGTATGAGTTATTGTTTTACTGCTGACATTACGTGTTGGAAACATATGTCTGCATTAATTTATATAATCTTTAATATGCACTTCAAACACACTTTTGATGACAGGGAAATTATTTAATACATACAGATTACAGTGAATATCAGACTAGCTCATCTCTTTTCTAGCAGCTGGGATCTGGACAATCCTATGTAACCAATATATACCAGCACAGTTGTTAAACCAGAACCATCCCAGTTGGCAAACCAGAACCATCCCAGTGTAGCTCCAAGTCAATCTGGCTAGAAGGTTGCCTGTGGGACACAAAGTAGATAGCCGGAGACCGGCCAGAACACCAGGAGAGGTGGAGAAGGTTGTAGGAGGCCAACAACCCAGCAGCACAACGATCCGCTCCTTTGCTCAAGGGGAAACAGAAGGAGCACCCACGGAATGACCGTCAGCAGGCCACTCATGCGCAGGTTTCTGCCTAGACTGTCAGAAGCAGACTCTGTGAAGGTGGCTCCTCATCCTCAGCCCACCAGTGAGTGACATTTGCAGAGCATGTCGGTATTGGCCCATTCGCCGCTGGTGTCCTGTTCTCTTCACACATGAGAGCAGGTTCACACTGAGCACGTGACGGATGTCAGAAAGAGCCTGGAGACGCTGAAGAGAGCCTGCAGCTACCTGGAATGTTCTCTAGTATGAGTATTTTGGCAGTGGGACAGTACTGGATTTGGTGGTATATATATCCCAGATGGCCTGAGTTCCTGGGTGTTTTTTTTATTTTTAAGTGTAATTTGATTGGGTAAAGCTGCTTATTACATTTTCTAGTGTTTAGTATAACATCGTGGACTATTTCCATTATCCTTTCAAAACAAAAAGCTTCTTACAAATCAGTGTAATAACTCTTTAACCCGCCGATGCACAAAACATCCACACGTCTTTGTGCTTCTGTTCACCACTGATGGCTGAATAATGGGTGTCACTCTGCTCCTGGGGAGCGCCCCCCTCCCACACCTCAGGGTTGCACTCAGCTGCCACATCTCCACACCCCACTTCTCTTCCTTCAAACAATGGAGGACACTCCCCTGTTTGGCCTCTTGTCCTAGGGCAGTGCTAAATAGCCAGATAGATCTGGGTTCATTCGTCACTGTAATCATGTTGCTTAATTATTCATGGGCTCTATCAACCCTCTTCCTGGGGTGGTGTGCACTTATTAGCGAAGTAGCAACATCAGTCTGCCAGGCTCATACAAAGGACACCAAAAAGCAGGTTAGTGCTCCACATAGACACTCATGATTATTATTTCCTGACTAATGATTTCATTTTAAATCCAGAAGAGACTGCCTGGCTGTGGAAATGTGGCTCTGGTGCCTCCCACTGCAGACCACATCGTGGGTGCACACCAAAGCCCTGCCCTTCCTAAAGTTCGCCAGAGGCTCTGTGTTGTTGCAGAGATCGCGGCCCTCTCTCAGCTGGGCACACGGGGAGCAGATGGCTCCGTAATCACCAGAGATCATCCAGGTCTGCAAACAACAGCCAAGATCTGCTGCAAATATTTGATTTGATTTCAAGTCCAGTTTGGAAGATAGAACAGGTCGAGGACAGTGCCACGACTGCAGTCGTGTACTTAGAACTGTGCAAGGTGCATGCGTATCTTTCTGCAGGTCTCCCATCACCAGACCTTCATGCTGCAGCCTCTGACAAACCCAGTCCACTGTCAGCACTAGCCAGTGCTACTTCCTTTTTTATCAAAACCTGCTGTATTATGTATTTCTGTATATGATCTGTCCTGTCTTTACCCAGTTAGCTTTCAGCAGGATGGTCCCTTTTTGTAAGACAGGTCCTGCTCAAGGTTTCTTCCTGTTAAAAGGGAGTTTTTCGTTGCCACTGTGCTTACCTGAGGCTTCAGGCTTTAGGTTTCTTCCTCTGTAAAACACCTAGAAACCATTTTTAGTGCGCTATTTAAATAAAACTGAAACTGAACCAGAGTCCCGCGTATGCTCTGAGTGCAGCCTATATGTTCCCTGTCAGGGATGCTTCTGCTCTCCGGTAAAGGTCTCTAATCACATGAGCCGAGCTGTAAACACATTTTGATGATTTATGGTTGAACTCTAGGTTCAATATCAGCAGAGTCAAGCCAGGAGTCACATGAGTGATGATAAAAAGCTATGCACGCAACCTTCCTCGTGTTGAATTCTAATACAGTTTTTCTGGGAATACTGTCATTCCCTATCATCTTTTCATTATTTTTTCAGCACCATTTTGTGACATGAATTCTAGAAGAAAAACATTTTGTGACATGAATATTCTATGAAGAAATCAGAAAACTTTCCGCTGAACACTAAAAATGAGACATTTAATTTTTCGCAGTCACGCAAATGTTCCCTTTTCTGCGTCAGAGCGATGGCACATTGACAGGGGTTAAAACAACAAAAACACACAGCGTCACCGCTTGTTTTGACATGGGAGAACAGCAGCTGCCTAATAACGTTGCATAAAACACAGCCTTCTTAAAAGCACAGACACTCGGTGATTTCATCTTCTAGCATTGTGGTGGATAATTTCTCCCGTTACGTAACCCTGATGACGCGCTCTTATTGTTGGATCACACAAAACGGGGATACCAAAGTGTTACTGTCAAACTCGGCCGCCTGCAGATATTTCAAGCTACCTCGGGGGGATTGGAGGAATCAAAGGCTTTGTGGAGATTTAAGCACCGCGGGTCCATCGGAAACATCCTAATATCAACACAACTGGGACGGAATCTGGGATTTTCTGTAGGATCGTGACCAACAAACTAGCTTCTCTAAATCTGCATTTATGTCTGCTTTCACCTGCCAATCGCAAGATTAAGGTTCTATGAGTAGCAGGGCTATTAGAAAAAAAAGACTTCTTACACATGGTTTAAATCATTTTACAAAAGAGGAAAGAAAAAAAAAAGCCCACCAAAACATTGTATTGATAGAACAACAGCTGTGTTCGTTTTCTTCATAGGGATCAGCTGGAGGTCTTGAAGAAACAACACGGGTCCTCGAGCATATCTTAGGTAGATTAAGACAAACCTAGAGCGAAACAAGGGCACGTTTATGTTGAAAAGATGACAATAATCGATAATGATAATCGAGCCACTTAAGGACATTCTGTCTCTCTCCACTTCCATAGCCAAACATGAGGAAAACAACGTCTCTAAGTTCTGTCGCTTGTTTTTTTTACAACACAACACAGACATCGCTGCCTCTCAGGCTGGTGGTTCTGCCTTTGACTGTATCTCATTTGCAGTTGTGCTGGAGGTTTTTTCCTTCTCTGCGAGCTCGGCGTCAAAGCTCCCCTCTGGCTTCGCTGTCACTCTCGGCTCTTTTGTAGGATCGAGCGTCGTTATCGCGCGAGCCCTCCGCCGATCTGGATCTGCTGCAGCTTTGTGTTTTCTTGCCGTTTGAAGTCAAGCCGCTGTCTCGGGTGTGAACTCCAGAAATTTCAGACCCGTCAAAGTCTTTTCATGTAATCTTGAGTCATTTGGGAGACGTGCGAGTTCACATGATGCATGGATGCTCTGAGCCTTTTGATAGAACAGACATCCTCTGCCTTGTTTTTCCTCTCCATTTGAGAGGCTGTAGTATATGAAACATTTTAAACTGAAGCGGGATTAATAAATAACACACACTAGTAGCAGAGCGATAGCTCAGGGGGTGTCGAAGATGGGGATTAAAACATTAACATTTCTATTTTTTCTCTAATTTATGCACATATACAATATAGATCACATGAGCCGCTCTCCTGGGACCCAGATGCGACTCATGAAAATAAGGCTTTCAGGTTATCTGTCATATGAGTCTCATAGAAAGCAGGGAGGGATGCTCTCCCGTTATCCGTCGGGTGCTGATACTAAAACTGTAACGATAAAGATGAGCTGATCGGTTGAATCATTTTCAGGTAGATGAGTCCAAATAAGCAGCACAGACTCCAGATCTCATGGCCAGCTTTGGGATCAGCATCAGCTTTAGCTTCAGCTTCAGCCAGATCTTTGCATGTTTCTCCAGCTCATGCTGGAGCTTCTGGGATCGGCACGAAAGCGGTGCTGCCGCAGACAAACTGGATCGTTTGTGATCAGTCGTCCTCACCTTCTCCCACCAAACCTCTAAACTCATATTTTTATGCTTGCTCCACCACAATCTTCCCTTCAGCATCACTTGGCCACCAAGGGAGGTTGCCGTGGTAACACCGCCCACACGAGCCAGCCTACCTTCCCTGTTACCGTAGCAACTGGTTCCCTACAGAATTGCAAGCAGGTCACGCTCCTCATGAGACACACACACACACACACACACACACACACAGGGCCAGCCCAACAAATCTTTGTGTGGGAGACTAGTGGTCCGTCTGCTGTCTTGATCCCAGTGGTTGGTTGGTGGTTTTCCCTCCATTCCTGCCGATTTATGTGTGTCATTTCTATAACACTAGTAAAAAAGGGTGTTTACACATGCGTCACCAGAAATAGAGATCACATTTTAAACATATCTGGGTGTTATTTTCCATTATCTGAGTCAAACCTGTATCTGCTTCCGAGACGTGATCCTCGCACCATCATCACAACTTGTCTTCCACAGCTGCAGCAGCTCTGGTCTTAGGCAGCGTTCTCGCATATCCCGTTCTTCATCGAGTCTACACTTGCACCTGCATGAGTCACCTGCCATCATAATACCTGAGATCGGGGTCAGGGTGGCGTGTCCTGTCTTGCTTGAGCTGTCTCGCTCTGCTTTTAGACACTCCCGGGTGCTCTGCAGATAATGTGTGCTGGCCGTGCAGTCTGCCAGGCTGTGTTGCAGAATCACAGATTAAATATTAGTTATCTCATTTCCTCAGGCCATCAAGTCTCTACAGACAGCCAGGGTCAAAGGAAATTACTTCACCATTAAGATAATCTGTCAACCACCCCCCCCCCCACCCCCCTTTCCAGATTTTTGGATCACTTTTTGTGATTCTTCCTTTAATGACAAGTGTGTGTAATTTTTCTCTCAGCCACAGCCGGACCGAGTCGAAGGTAACCAACCAGTTGATGATTGAGAGCAGCCATCTTTGTGCACGAACCATTATCTGTGTGGGTGCACCATCTGTGCACTATTTTAAGAATATGCAGCATCCTTTGGAGACGCCGCACCGCTGATTCCCCAGTGGTAAAACCCGGGGGAAGGTTTTTTGTCTCGAAGGAGTGGCAGACATGTTTGGGCATCCTGTCCTGAAACCCAACCGCAGAAGGTTCCCAAAACACTTTGAAATGCTGAAGCTGTTTATCGTGGAAAAAAAAAGATAAAGTGCCTAGAATGAAAAAGAATCTTTCAAGCTAAATTCAAGAATGATCACATCACGGGTGAGAAGGTGTCATGAAAGCGGCGGAGGCAGACGAGCAGCCTGTTAGGCTAAGGGAGGGGCACCGGCAGCCTGCCTTTAGGGTGGGAGGGCAGGGACAAGTGTGGGGAATTTCTTTTGTCTCTGCTGGTGAGAGGCTGTGAGGACAGAGAAGGTGGAGGAGAGAGGGAGTGAGAAAAACAGGGAAATATATATTAAAAAAATGGAGCGACAAGCGAGTGCGTGACAAGTGCCACGGTCTCGTTGACGCGAGAGAGCCCAGACCTTTTCATGGTCGTCAATAATTGATAGAGCCTCTCCAGTGGGCCATCTTTAGTGCTGAATGTGGATTTTTCATCTGCGTTATCTGCTCTTGAACGCAAGGATGTGACCTAAATATCAGCCTTGCTGCCACCTGCGCAGATAAAAACCAGCAAAAAGAAAAACAAACGAGCTGTTGTGGCGCAACTATTTGTGATGGCGTCCAAATTTCTCCTGCAGAACGTTGGTAAAGCCCGGCTCGGTCTCAGCTGACCCGAGCCCGCACTCTTAAATCCTGCAGCCAAGGCCGTTAAGGACATTAGATTCTGCGGCCCTGCTGTCGTAAGGGCTGGCGCTCCGCTCTGGCCAGGGGGGCTTTCTTGCCTTCATCTCATTTCAAGGCCACCAGCGGATACACGCTGATGACAAAGATGGATCCCTGGGCCCTCCCAGCCGCTCAGGCTGAGCCGCAGTGGCTCACCAAGACCACGCACTCCACCCAGAAGCCCTGCAAATCTCATATGCGCTGCACATCTCTCCTCGCTCCACCGCTGTTCCCTTTTTATCCCTCCAACATGGAGGACAAACGTTATCGCTGCGCTGCAGATGTTTTCTTTGCCGGGGCGTCCTCAGATTGCTCTCGGTGGAGGACATCTGAGTTTGACGTGTTTGAGTTGAGCAGAAACCCAGCCTGGGAGAGGGGACGGTGATGAAATATGAATCCCTGCGTGCCAGCGATGTCTCTGACCTGCTTCTGACATGCAAACATGCAAGCGCACCTCAGCCAATCACACCAGACGTTCAGGGAAGTTCACAGAGGCAAAAGATTTTGTGTTTCTTGTTTAGATACCAGGAAAACATGGATAAATTCCAGGCCTGGGAGCGTAACCGTACATTCCCACCTCTCTGAATGCAGGAAACTAGAAGCCTTTAAATAACCCTTCTGAGCTACAAAACACAAACGGCTGCTGAACCTCATCTCCTTTTCCCAGGCACATTTGCTGCTCCGTTTCCCTCCAGCACCAGCCGCCGCTCGTCCCAAAATGACTCTGCAGGATTTTCGTTCTGGGCTCCTGTTTGTGTGCAGCGCTCGAACGTGCTGGAAACAAAATGGGAAACGGGGAACGACGGATAAAATGTGACACAATACAAGTGTACATTTTGTGCCGGGTGGCAGGGGGGATATATGGCAGGAAAGAGCGTGCACACAGGAATCCATTAATGGAACCCGATTATCTCTTTGCTCTGAAATTAATTGAGTGTAGAGCAGAGAGGGAGAGAGGGAAAAGGCGGTGGTGTGTGTGTGTATATGTGTGTGTGTGAGAGAGAGAGAAAGAGAAAGATAGAGAGAGAGAGAGAGAGATAGGGAGGGAGCGATATCTGGTTCTCTTTATCCTTTTTTCTCTTTTTTAAGCAAATCCCCTTGTGTGTCCATTGTGGAAGGCAGATGGGCTGAGGGGGTGAACGAGTGAGGGAGTGAGGGGGTGAGGGGGTGAGGGGGCGAACGTGCTGTGATCCAGCAGGGGTCTGGTGCTGGAGCTGGGATAGACTTTGAAAGCACTCCTCAGCAACTCGGGATAAACGATCTTCATCACCTTTTCAGCCATACCACAGGATGTATCCCATTATTCTAATAGCCCCCCCCCCGCCCTCTCCCTTCCGTTCCTTCTTTTTTGTTTGAAGCATTCACACGTTTCCTGTTGAGGGGAAAGGATCGTTTCCTGCCTTCCGCAGCCTCTCAGGCTTGTAGTTCTGAGTCACTGGGTTGCTGCAGTGATTTAACCTCGTGGCTCTGCAATAAAGCCCAATTTAAACACTGCAAACGTTTCTCTTTGTAGATTTATTTCCATATTGCTTGTTTGTCTGTCGCAGGTTTTCTTAGATTTTGCTGTAATTGATCTGAAAATGCTATGAAAGTAGATCAGGACGCCTGTCAGTCACGAAACAAAGGGTCAATAACTACATCACATTGGAACTAAATATTGACATATTTCACATGCTAGAAATGCTGGTTGAGGATGTCTGGTTTTAAAATGTTGCTTGGCCAGAGACGTACAAAAAACGACGAGCACGTTTGTGTGTTTTGTGGGAAATAAAACGACTGGCAACGGAACAACAGCATGGATGAGATCTGTGTGTGTGGGAACACCTGAGGAACCCACCATCTCTGACACACAGACGGGAACGTTGCAGCAGTTGTCTTTCAATATGCAGATTAAAACCATTTCAAGGCGTTTTAGTGCCACCTGAGGAGCACAATTCTGCCAAGTTACAGGAAGAGACTTCTTTTAGATTTCTGAAGGTTATTTAAACAAATAAATTGAAACCAAACATCAGACACTTGTACCGTGAAGGTCAGGATTGCAGACTGGTGCAGGAGATGCGCGACTGCTCATTCAGCATGCCGATCGGCTAAACATTTGTGGCACAGGAGCGTTTATTACACGTGATAAATCCTGGTAATGACATCCAAAATCTGCGTGATGTGTGTGACATCATCATAACATGGGAATGTGATGAACTGGTTTTTTTTCACTTGAGCTAAAGCACACTGAGGGAGACCTCTTTAAATCCAAAATACTGTCTGGAAATTAAATTAAACCTCAGTCACGAGCATTGCTGATGTGACACACGCACTCGGCTGTTTCAATTTACCACCAAAAGGATAAAAAACAACAATGTCCAACTTGAAATTTCAGCGGTTTGAATGGGTAAATTAAGGGACGCTGACAGCCTTATTAAGACTAATACCAGGGTGTAATCCAGCTCTCTCGCAGAGTAATCTTCAGTATAACCCTTCATAGGCAGGTCTTCTTGTACAAAGCTAAAGAATAATTCCTCAGCAAAGCGGTAATCCCACTAAGGCTCTTACAGAAGTGAAATTATTACAGAATAAAAGGAGGGACGTCATGACTGCTGATGGAGCCGCTGTGGAAGATGGTTAATAAATAAACATCAGAACTCCCCTCGGGAGCCTGGAGACGCAGCTATGATTCTCCAGGTGGGACATCATGACTCATCACTCCTCATCACTCCTCATCACTCCTCAATCCCCTCACACCTCTTCTATATTCACAGGCTCCGAGCTGAGCCTCGCTCACAGGGAGGGGATAATGGACGACTGAAAGGTTACTGTGGAATCTGAAAGGTCGAGCCTACCAAACTGCGTACGTCCTGGAAATGGTGGGCAGGAAGAGAGAAAGGGGGAAGCAGGTGGTGGCCTATTGATCTGTGCTGAGATTCAGATTGTATCTACCTCTGATAAAGGAGATGAATCTCAATACGATGGCCTGAACCCCAACGAATGTGCAATGAGACATGAAAGTCAAGCCCACATTTGTTTTCAGTAAAAAATATTTAAAAAAAAATAAAAAAAGACTAATTTAAAACTATAAACCCCGAGGGTGGTGTAAAAACCCAATCTTTTGAAGCACCACTCCTAGGGAAGGGCTCTGGAGCTGCAGCGTCCATCTTTAGGGGGATTTCTTCAACCCCCGTTGGGACGCGACGAGATTTGTTCTCCTTCCCAGCACCGAGGCATTTCACGCCCGACGCAGGCCCGGGCTTGACGCAGCGAGTCGAAAATACGATCAAAACCTCCAAATGAAGCCTCGGGTGTGCGTGATCGCGATCCACAGCCGTCTGTGCCACCGCCGCATTTCAGACGCGGATGCGTGCCATGACTTCAGCGGAGTTGTGACAGGACGCAGCTGGAGTGTGAACCAAATCTGCCCCGAACGTGAACAGATGTCGCTGACATGGAGACGGGCTGTGGAAGAGGCTGGGCGCCATCAGCCAGCCGAATACAGATTTATTTTTAATCCAAGGCAGACATTCAGATAGAGCAGATCGCCGATGCGCCACTGCCAGTGACGCACGGTGTCGTTCTTACCTCGACGTTCTTCCACACGCAGCAGGACAATAAAGCCATGAATATGGGGATGACGGTATGTCCCATTGTGTCCTTATTTCGAGTCTCTGAATAAGTGAGTGTCGACAGTGAAACAAACGGGCTCCAGCAAACGCTAGGTGGTTACATCAGCTTCAGTGATTGACGGAGCGTCCCTGCGATGTCTCCTGCGTCTGCGTCCTGCTCGCCCTTTCCCTTGAATGAAGTCTGGCAGGACCAAGCCCTGTTTTCTGCAGCTATTTCACGCACTTTGCGCGTCGTTTCCACGCTGTGGCTTGGTGAAGAGCGACACCTTGTGGCAAAATTATATAATCGCAGAGAAAGAATGGCGACGATTTTGCGTTTCAAGACTGTGCACACTTCCATCTTCATTTTTTTAACGGAGTTATTTGTCTGTCCGTCTGTCTGACAATGTCTGTCATTTTTCTTCTTAACAAAATAACACGTAGATATATTAACTGATTTTAATGACATTTTATTGAAGTTTTGACAATGTGGCATTTGTTTCTTCCAATGAAATTATTTTGGTAATGGCTTAAAGTGTTTTTTAATTACAGTACTTTAAATTTAGATTTTAATGGAGTTGTTGAAGCAGGTTTCACATCTGACCAGCAGAGAGCGCTCATGACACATTAAACGAGAAAAAAAAAGTTCCTGTAAACCCCACGAAGAAACCATCCGAATTCAGTCCTATTTCTGGTCTTCTGTCAGCCCGTAGTTATAAATAATCCCATCAGATCGATTTCTACCTTCTCATAAGAATGACAACAACACAATGGGAGAGAAATCAACATGTTTTTGAGCTAATGGATGACTAAAGGCTGACATTAATTATTTTGTTTTTCTGACTGCCTACACTTGCGCTGAATAAACACACTCAGTTACCTTCAGCACTATAAATAAAAATAAATAAATACTTAAAATTTATATTTGTTATATTTATATTATTAATATGTTAATTAAAAATCCCACAAACGTATATACGGTAATATTGTTTTTAGTGGCATGATTTTCAAATGAATTTTTATATTTAAATATAAGTCAATGCACATTTATACTAATCATATAAACTTATTATTCCTATGATTAGTATAAAAAGTTCATAACAATGAATCAGCCGGCTGAAAACAGGAAAATATAGTTTTCAGCCGGTTGATTCATTGTTATGAACTTTTGTCCGATTCCCAGTAGGGGGCGCAGTGCTACTCATAACTGCGCATGCGCAGCATTGGGGCGGGGTCATCCACAGGTGAGTGTGGACAAGTTACAGGTAGGTCGAGGCCGACAACGCAGGAAGTGCTCAATATTCAGACTTGACGACCGCGGGTGAACTTTCCCGTATCTGTATAAAGTATTTTTATTCTCTTTGGTTTGTTTAGCGCGTGAAGAAAAGAAGAAACGGCGTCACAGAAGACGGACTCGGGCCGAAGAGAGGGAGGACCATGTATTCCGCCAGATACGACACTCACGTAAGTTGAGTTTAGCATGAGCGAAACTGGTGTTTGCAGGCAAATTAAAAACAAACAAAACCCACAACTGTTTTAATGTCGTAGATACGATGCACATTAAATGCTTTTAAGCAGGCATGTGCTTCCAGTCCCATTTAGACGTAAAACCGCCTAAAGCTTTTTCTATATGTAACCTCTGAGGCCAGAGTCTCCGGGAAAGAGCGTTGGATATGTAAATGTTCTATCTATTATTCAAGTTATTACATATTTCAGGCTATTGTAGGACGGATGAGATGTCAGTGGGGCAGAGAGTAATGCCTTTTGGTCAAAGGTGGACCTGGCTCTGCACAGCTTGATTAATGGTTACAAAGCTTCTTGGTGCTTTTGCATTTTACCAGCTCGACCACTTTTTTTCTCACAACTTTATTTAAAACAGTCAGCAACAGAAGGTCACATTTGTGTCGTGTGTTCCATACTCACACACTCCTGTTTCAGATATAAAGCGTGCGGTGGAGTTTTATTAGAATAGGTAGCCCTCACACAGTGAGTTCACTTCAGTTCTTTCTATTTCCTAGTGCACATTGGGTACTTGCTGTGCAACCTGGTTTAATATTCGTAGTGTTTTTACATTGACAGTAGTCATTTTGGATCCCCCCCCCCCCCCATCATATTTAATGAGTGACCGGATCAGGTGAACAGCCTGCAAGTCACGTTTGGTGGCTGTTTGATAACTCAGTGGATGAGCTGGATGGTCTCTTAATAGGTGTCCGTGAGGCGTTAGCATGCTGCAAAGCCCGTGCACAGCGTTCTCCGATCCCAGACTGAGTATCTGAGAAAGTATCAGGCGACTGACACCTGAAGAAGATGGACTAAACCTTAACTTCTGTTGTCACTTTACGCCTGTGGTCTTGGTTATTTTTGGTTGGACGTACAAGCTTCTGCACATCAAAGTGATGAGTGACTTAATGAGTAGGAATATGTTTTTTTTTTAAAAAGTTAGTTGGCTCAGTTTTGTGGCTCTTGAGGGATCTGACGATGCCTCAAGTGATGTCGCTCGAGGCAACGTCAGTTGAGGCTGAAGACCAGAGAAAATGTCAAAAATGAATCTGGGAATTTGCATTTGTTTGGAAAAGATGCTGTTTTATCAGAGTTCTGTCATCAGGCCAAGTTATATTTTATAAACAGTAGAATAAAGAGAATTAATATGCTAATTCCTCTGGAAATAAAATGACTTGTTTGGTAATGTTGTGCAAAGATCTCAATGAACGGAGCACTCTTCTGGCGGTTAACGTAATTGGGTAAGCGCCACTAAAAACCTAAATTTACCTAGAGTCATGAGATATCAGAGTAAGGCCGTCCGCAGGCTTCTGCAGAAGTTGGGTTCTTCGATTCAGGTTTGAAATAACACGATAGCAACTTGGCTTAAGCGAGACCAGACTTATTTTCTTTAACCACACCTCATAACAGCTCTAATCTGTCACTCCTCAGACAGGTCTGACTACTCTGATATTCTTCAGGTGCTACAGATCAAATCTGGAACTCTACTCGTTTTTATTTTACCTCAGTTTCTTTGTCAGCCTTGGAAACCAGAACTGCTAATGTTTTTTGCAACAATCCATTATAGATAGCTGAAAATAAAAAAACAAACAAACAAAAACCCCATTGTCCTAATGTGGGATCTGATTTTTTTTTTTGCAGTAAAAAATGGGGTAGAATGAAGAGTGTACTGCTTTTATTAAGCTGTGATCATGGCGACGGAGACCCTGGAGCACTTGCTGACCCTATCTATAACAATTTGCTTTATCCTTGCCCGTGATTGCTGTTAGAGATTCCAATTAGAAGGCATGTCTGGAATCTGGAGCCTGGTAAGAATAGGCCTTAATTGCCGTGAGTTATCATCTCGACTCGTGTAATTGAGCCCTCTTCTAAAGGGGCAGCACATCTGACAAATTGATTTAATACTAAAGAGAATCTTCTTTCCTAATGGCCCGTAGTCCCGATCCTTGCCAGCTGAGGATACACACATCCAATTCATTGATTTTGATTACTAATCTACCTTAAAATTTAGCCCTGGTTTACCTGTTTGAGGCCTCAGGTGTACTTTACCTAAAAACTTTTTTAGTTTTATCTCTCCATCGGTTACCGTGTGTGTGTGTGTGTGTGTGTGTGTGTGTGAAAGAGCGCTCCGCCACCTTGACTGAACAGGTTTGACCTGTTCTGGCCAATAGGCAGCAGGCAGGATCCCTGTTCCAACCTGCTTTTCTTGGAAAGTAGTTAAAGGTGTTTCATGGGCCTTAGCCAACACACTGCAAAATGTTATCAAAACACCCTCTTTAAAGCCTGATCCTCAAATGCAAACTTGCTGACTGCTTTTTTCATTTGAACAGACACACAGTCAAAAGGCTTTCCAGTGTTGTCAAACAGCGGGGCGTTACTGGCACCTATTTCTGTCTCCTTCAGGGCCAAAATGGCCACCATGAGCGGATCGACTTCCTAACCAGCCAAGAGAAGAAGCCGTCCAAACAGAAAAGAGGCATCCTGATCGGCGTCCTTGTGGGGCTCTTTCTCCTCGCTGGTCTTGCAGCGCTGCTCGTTTGGCTCTTTGTCTGTAAGTCGGCCCTCACCTACACTATGTCCTGGGGTTGAGAGGTGAAGCACAGCCCTGACCTGTTTAACTTCATGACGGAATGACGAGCACCACTCCAAAATGTGTGCACATAAATCACTTTGTTCTCAGCAGGATTGAACAAGACACTGACAATATTTATATTTCCGACATCACTAACTGCCCAGACAGGCACGAACATCAAAAACTGTAAAATGGATCATTTTAACTTGCTGTTAAATTTGCACTCTTTGATTTTACAGTGAGAGAGTGATTTGTTTGGACGGTGTAATTCCCCATTAGTGTTTGCCTTTTAACAGCCTCCACTTTATTCTTTAATAATGCAAAGAAGAAAAATGTCTGCGACTGAGCATCTCACACTGTTTAATATATATTTGAATTTTTTTTCAAGCCTCTGAAGTCTCGATAAACTCCGTCTTGATTCGCCTGCCTGTTCTAATTGCTCCGAGTGCACGACTGTCTTGGCGGTGTACAACTTTCAAAAAGCACTTCAAGGCCTGTTGGAGGAAAAAAAATTCACCTCTCTTCATCAAAGCTAGCCATCTCGCAGCAACTTTCTTGATCAAACACTTGACTCTCGTCTAATTCTCTCCACCCAGTCAAAGGCGCCGCTTCAGAAGCCACCCTTAGCAAGCTGCGCAGGCCGTCAACGAAGGTCTTTAGCGGGCACATGAAACTGGCGGATGTGGAGTACAGCCAGATTCTGGAAAACACCGAGAGCACAGACTTTAAGGATCTGGCAGGGACGCTGCAGGAAACTGTGAGTATTGACATGTCTCCTTTTTTCTGTTTCTCCTCCTCTGTCATCTTCCTGGTTTGCCGTGGCCGGCTTTGAGCGCAGAGCGGTCCCTTCTGTCACTGATGAGCGTCTCAGGAGCTTAGCATTCCAGAAATGCAGTTGAAAAATGCTGCCTGATGTCTGGGGAATTTTACAAAGAGCTTCATCTTATGAGGAGCAAATAAAGAAAGCATAGTGTCCATGCAACACCTCTGCTCTTCAGCACATTGATATTAAACGGTTTCTATTCTGTCCCCTGCTGTTTTGGAGTGTCTACAGACGCGAGGGTAAAAGACGTACACAAGTCATGTACCTGTAATGTCAAAACACCACAGCTTTCAGGCAAATTAAACCTATTAGGTCCTTAGTTTCATGGATAAAAACAAAATATTTCCATACTATAAGCACTTCATATGCCTTCCATTGAGCTGTAGGAATAAAATCTAGACAGACGACGCTCTTCTTCTGCATAGCTTTTACTGAACACTTGCCTGTCTGATCTTTATCACCTTTTTGCTCTTCTTTATCTCCTACTTAGGTTTTTAAAATGGCTGCTGAAATGCCAGACATAATATTTTATTTTAAATTGACAAGCAAGTGTTATGCTAACAGCTATTATTTCTTCTCCCTAAGTCATTTTCTCTGCTATTAACCTTTCTCCCACTAATGCGTTTCCATTTTTGCGATGACCTTTAACATTGCATTTCTAGTCTTTAGTGGATTTAGTTTAGAAAAAAAAGATTAAGAATGATATCTGAGGGTTAGGAAACTATTTCCATGTTTATCTGTACACTGTCTAAAATCTGAAAGAAAGTTTTGGTAAAATGTATTTTGTGTCCTCACAGCTGGGGACCACCTACAAGAACGACACATTCTTGTCCAAATACCACACCAAATCTGTGGTAACTGCCTTCAGGTGTGGCATTTTCAGATATTTCGGAGCATGTCAAAGTATTTACTCTGTGTCCACATGAATATGATCTTTGCATTTTGAATATTCTCACACCCGTTTTCTCTCTCCCACTCACAACAGCGAGGGTGTGATTGCCTACTACTGGTCCCAGTTTGACATACCAGTTCATGACCTGGAGATCTTGCCGATCTTCTCAGAGGAGCGCGTGTTGAGCGTTTTGGAGAACAATATTGTGAGGACACGTTCCACGCAAGGCAGCGTGCGCATCAGGGAAGTCACAGCCTCATGTAGGTACCCTCAGGGGGGGGCAGGTGGCTCGGTCACCGCAGGGTGCATTAGCATCAACTGTAGCTCTGGTTCCAGATCCAGACATTTAACGATACAGCACCGCCAGTAAAGACCCAAATGAGGTCATTGTCATCTCATATCAGCATTGGTATTCTGTCTGCTTCTATTTGCATTATAGGAGCTCCCTGTGAGTTGTGCTGATAAGATGATAACAGATAAGCCAGGGCGCTCTGCTTGTGCTGCATCTGAGATTGCACATTTTATGCAGTTTGGATCCCCTAATGTTATTAGCCCGGCCTTGGCTCGGCTCGCAGCGGCCATTTTTCTTCCTTCTGTCCTCTCAGCATTCATGATACATTTGTCCACAATCTGGCCACCAGCCGAGCCCAGGCAGTGCCACCCGCCGCTTTCCGTCCCTTTTAAAATGATTTCGGTGGGTATGATTTGATGTTGCTGTCCCAGATAGTTGGACAGAGACATATGGGTCGCTGCTACAGGGCAAGGTGAGGCGGAGCAGAAGGAGCTACACACATCACCGTTTCCTTTAACCGGCGGGAAATGGATCAGAAAAAGTGCAGCCCAAATATTTTAGGCTCAGGTTATATTTTAGCAGTGACCCGATATCAGCCACTTCTAACCTTTTCTCCTGCATCTCACTCTTTCTCCCTCCCTCCCTCCCTCCCTTTCTCTCTCTCTCTCTCTGCAGTAACAGACTCCCGCATGGCCAGGAATCCCACTGCCCGTGAGTACAGCCTGTCCCCTTTCAATCACCCCATCTTGTAATTTTCCAGATGGCTAGAAGCTAGTCCTCTCCTCGCCTGTAACGAATGGCCGGTCCGGCCTGGATTGCACACGCTGACTGAGATTGAGAAGCTTTAGTCGCTGCCCGCACCTGACACTTTTCTTTCATGCTCTCTGGTGATTTATGGGCCCGGGGCGATTAGGCGGCGTTACAGCGCATTACCATACTAGCTGTAATATCCTTACATTAATCTTTCTGTGCATACATGTACATCACAAAGGATGAATGAGCCCATGTGATATTTGGACGAGCCATTTTGCATGGTAAACAATTAAGTTTTTTCTTTTCTCACCCATGATGTTTCCAGATGACTGTTTCTTTCGTCTGGAGGCCGAAGAGCAGGAGAAGATGTTCTCATCGCCTGGGTACCCCGTTAAATACCCCCCCAGGTCTCGCTGTCAGTGGCAAATCCGAGCTTCAGAGGAAAATGCCATATCTGTGTCCTTCCCGTTCTTCCATATCGAGGACGACTGTTCTGATGACTTTGTGTCCATCTATGATTCTCTGAGTCCAGACGATTCTCAAGCTATCACAGAGTAAGTGGCCGGAAACCATTCAAACCATTTACTGACACCGGCTCCTTTCTGGCATGTTTGCGCTGCTGGAAAGAACAGTTTTGCCCCAGCGGCCTTTGTAGAGGATTAATTTAGTTCCTCAGGATGCTGTAAACCACTGTAATGGGGACTTCCAGTGAGTCCAGTGATTTTGGTTCAGTAAATGCCATTTTGAAATTGTTTCCCAGCAGTTAATCTAGACTCATTTTGTTATGGACAAACCTTAAGCATTAAGGAATTTGTATTGTAGTTATGTGATCATGCTGTGTGCATCTCCTACCGCTGTTGCTAATGCAACTAAAAACCAGAGGTTGTCAGGGGAAACAGGGTTACTTTTGCCCATATGTAGCTGTTTGACAGCTACAGCTTTGTAAATGCTCCTTTATTTGTCATCACGCTTGTTTTAAAGGTCTCCGGGTCAAGGCTGTGTGTTCTGTTTTGCTTCACCATCACATCAGTTCATTAAATACATCACATCCTCATCTTGCCTTGAACGTTGGGTTACAGAGTTTTGCCTTTTTTTAGCTTTGCCCATCAGAATTAAAAATTAGATATATTCCCTGAATATCAACAACCAAGAGCTAGTTTGTTTGAGTGAAAGGTCCCTGAGGAATTTTTGGATGTGTTTGATGTGGGTGGAAACCGTGTTCTGTTGTTTTCTCTCATTAGATTTGTGATTACAACTTTTCCTTTTCTGCCCCTGAAACATTCAGACCAACGCGTATCGTTCTGACATAGCTTCTGTAAAACCAAGTCTGCTCAGGAAGACACTCTTTCTGAAAAATCTGTGACGATTCCCTCCTGAGTCCTGCTACACAAATGCGCATAACTGCACTTTGTCTGTGGGGGAGGACTGCGACTGAGAAGCTGCACAAGCAGCCACATGTAACGTGGGTTATGCATACTGCAGCGCCGCATTGACATTCTCAAATCATTACCAGACAAATCTGCAGGCTTCAGCAACGCTTATGAGAGCTATGTTGTAAAGCCTACTGAGCGATCTGAGGTGACAGGAAGGCTTATGAGAGCTATCTTGTAATCCAGAATAACAATTGAATATTTCAGCAGTGTTCAACTTTTTCCTAATGGGCCTAATATTTGACTTGAAACTCTGCTCAAGCAGTCTCCATTTACTGCAATTACCTTGTCTGTCTTCCTTTGCCCTCCTCTGCCTCTCTGATGCTGTTTTTCTGTTTTTTTTAAAAATCTCATTTAGTGCATTGATTTTATTTATTTATTTATTTTTGCCTATTTTTCTCAAAAATGAATTATGAGCACAGACTCAACTGCACTGTTTTCCTGATCGTGCAGTCATGTAGCATCGTTCTTCTCAAACAGGAAATGTGGTCAAAGGCCCCCGTCCAACCCTCTGGAGGTGACGTCATCAGGCAACATTATGCTGATTAACCTCATTACTGATTCCGAAGTGCAGCAGCCTGGGTTTTTGGCCAGGTACTCGGCCATCCCCAAATCTAATGGTAATCCAGATGAGTGTGTGTAATCCTGGTTTGATCCATCCACACAATTTTTACTCCCGCGCTGCTCTTTTGTTTTTGTTTTTCAGCCACCACTTGTGGTGGCGTGTTGACTGCAGACACAGGAGTCATCACTTCTCCCCTCTACCCCAGCTCTTATCCCCCCGCTGTGGACTGCAAGTGGACCATCAAGGTTTGCACCCCCCCCCCCCCATCCCACACCCCATCTTTTTCCTCCATCAGAGAATCGCTGAGGCAGCACCCTGGGAGCCAACTGTTCAGTAGCTCCTCTATCTTTATCTATCAGAACGCTGTTACTGCAGCAGCTCTCCACGATGCTGCTCTGTTGTGTGTGTGTATGTGTGTGTGTTTCACCCACAGACAGTTTGGATGCACTGCAGCTTGTCTGCTTTCATTTCTACATGATATAGATGGATGTCTTCATGCGTAGGTGTGGTAGTGACACGCATGCTAAATAGTCTGTCGTGAACCAATTACTCCAATGCTGTAGGTCCCTGCTGGGAGGAATGTGCGGATTAAGTTCACCTTGTTCCGCATGAAGGAGCCTGGGGTGGACACCCGTGTCTGTCACAAAGACTTCGTGGAAGTTATGGGCACCAAGTAAGTGCAACGACAACTTGAAAGACTCAGCTGTTACTGTTAAACACTGTTAATAGTTGTGCTCACACACACACGCTCTGCATGCACCATTGCATATTTCATGCCCTTTCTTGTGCCTCCACACAAAATTGTTTAAATTGAAGCTTTTCAGCTCTTTGTAACATCAGTCAAAAAAGAATAAAAACCTAACATGACAGGAAAAAAGAGATAAGCTGCGATGGGTTTTGAACACATTTCACACACTTTCTGCAGTCAGCTCAGCTGTTTTTATTTTAATCCAGATCTAATGAATTCATTTTTCTTTAATCATATGCTGTGGAGCTGTAAGGAGCATACAGCTGTCTCCCACATCACGCATCATTACAAAGAATGATTGGTTTTGTCTCACTGACTCTAATTAGATCTGTTAAAGCATGTTTATCTACACTTCATGTGTGAAGTGTTTTGATTTGTCTTTAAACCATAATGTTTTAGAAATAATTTTCATTATTCTTGCTGTGCATCTTGTACATAAATGTAAGCACTAATTGAACTGATCTTTTCCTTTTGCAGGTATTGCGGCGAAATTCCCTATTTTACGCTGACCACCAACGAGAACGTCCTGGACGTGAAGTTCCACTCTGATGGGTCCTACACCGACAAAGGCTTCAGCGCCGAGTACAGCGCCTTCGATCCATCCAATCGTGAGTCAAAGGTCCTTCCAAACGCCAGACACGTCTCAAGCCGGGTTCCTGGTGACACGCCATCAACACTTAAAGCCTGCCATTACAGAGCGAGACGTCTCTGCTGACTCGCCGCTGCAGCTGAATGACACACAAATAGAGTTTAGCTTTAGCATCAGAGCTGCAGAGACTGGCAGAGTGCAACTCGAGGGCCCCGCTAATCACACAGAGCGTGTTTACTGGGTCCATTTTATTTGCCACTGTCAGTCAGGGAACACTCTGCTTTCAATACGCTCTGGTCTTTATGCAGTTTCCCAGTTTGACTGAAATGGATTTATAATTGCTCCGATCGGCTGGGACAAACGTTGGCAAAATGATGGATGTCGCAGGCATAAACTGTCACTCCCTGGTGCCCAATTTGTAATTACTATCTATCTCTTTTTTTCCTCTGTGCTCTCTGTTGTTTTTCACATTGTCTGTCAGCTTGTCCCAATAAGTTTGCCTGCAATTCTGGAAGATGCATCTCAAAAGAGCTGAGGTGTGATGGCTGGAACGACTGCGGTGATATGAGCGACGAGATGATGTGTCGTAAGTTCCACTTGAGCCATATTTCCTCCCCTCATTACTATTTATACTACCTCATGTATCCTCCTCTCAGCTCCTTTCTAAGGGAATAGTTTTATCCTTGGCAAAAAGCTCCTTCTTGAATTGTGGCCAAGAGATGAAAATCAATAGCACTTTCATATAGCCTGTTAATTAGCCTAGCTTAAAAACCCGAAGGCTCGAAAAATATCTTAATCAGGAGTTTTAACTTTTCCATAATAAATATGCCATTGTGGTTCTTTTGTTTTAGTCTTTATTTTTCTTGCTGAAATTGTCAATGACAGTAACTATAAACACATTATAAATTTCATGAAAAAACGAGTTTTAAAGAGCAAGTAATAGCTCTTTTCCCTTAAAGTCAGCCTGTTCTGTAGAAAGCACATGGACAACAACAACCATTAATGTCTGCAAACATTAGACATTCTGAGCTTTGGGAATCATTTACCGTACCTGCAGAAGATGAGATCATTATAGTCCCGTTTTCCTGGTGATTTACAACTTTGTGTGTCATTTAAACTCATGATCACAGCTTGACACCTCGGTCTCCATGTGCGGCAGCATGATGCTTTAATCTAAGTGGATGCAGTGGAGCCTTTGTTCTGTCTGTGCCGTGTAAACTTAAGATTGGTGCAAAACCCAAACAAACATTCATTCTAATCAGTCATGTCCCTTCTTTTTGGCTCCTGAAATGTGTTTTCTCTAATTGCACCGTGTTTGTTTGACTGTGTGGGACAGTAACAGAAACAGTAAACTTCTGTTTTTTCAGGTTTTCCTTACAGCTGTTGTCATCTGTGCATTTTTTTCACTGCAGAGTGTGAAAAGGACCAGTTTGCCTGTAAGAATGGGCTCTGCAAGCCAAACCTCTGGGTGTGTGATAGGGTCAACGACTGCGGAGACTGGAGCGACGAAGCAAAATGCAGTAAGTTTTGCTGTGCCACAAAGCACTTTAGGGGGCTTAAGCCTCATTTAATGCCGTGCTAATTGCGCTGCCATGCCCCAGTAACCGAGTCTTGGTCTCTGCGCAGTCATTATTTTATCAGTAATGGAGTTTGTCACAGCATAGCCCAATTTGCTCAGCAGCTGTTCAATCATGTGCTCAACATAAAATAAAGTAGGAGACAGGGGCCAGTGTCCTCCTCGTTCACACCGCTGACATTAACACGCTGCCTTTTGTTTCATTTAATCTCTTTCATTTTACTGCCTCTAGGTTGCGAGAAGAATGAGTTCCGTTGCAGTAGCGGATTGTGTCTGCCGCAGGATGTTGTGTGTAACCAAAAGAGGGACTGCGTAGATGGAAGCGATGAAGCCAATTGTGAAACCTGTAGGTGCCAGAATTTGGTCATTTTCAGGTTTCTGTGTGTGCTCAGCATCTCTTCCTACCTGTGGTTGTTAGTTAGCTGTTTTTGCTTCAGCGTGCTGAATGACCCACACCACAGTTTACATAAAACTGCCGTTTGGTGCCATTGGTGCCCAGCAGCCCCAGATGAAGTAGATTATTTCAGAAAAAAAACTCTAATTTGTTTGTCTTGAATCAAATGGCTCCCATGTGATCGTGACCTTAATCTCCTTTTCAGTCAGTTGCGCCTTTGGAAAAAAAAAAATTAAAATAGCACCAGAGTCAATTCTTAACAAACATTAGGCCATTAACCTTCATCCACAACTCAATAACGGCATCAAAGATGCTGCACCGAATACTTTATTAATTCCACCATTTCTTCAGTGTCCATTTGCTCCGAGCCTCACTCCCTTTAATTTGCATGGGCCTATAGGGCACAGAAGAGTTTAGTTCTTTAGCTTCACAGACATTAAACCTTTGCTGGAGCGGATACCCCCAGGCAGCTCTCGCCATGATAGCTGATTGTGTAGTTTATTATTGGCTGGACTTGGGGATGCTATCTATAGATACAAGCTGGTCTATTTTTACATTTTTAAAAGTGTTTGTTTACCTATCTCCTCCGGCTGCAGCCAAGGGCACCTGCTCTGAGTTCACCTACATGTGCAAGAACCAGGTGTGCATCAACAAGCTGAATGCCGAGTGCGACCGCGTCAACGACTGCTCCGACAGCTCGGACGAGGCTGCTTGTGGTAGGAAGCCTTATCCGCATTTTTCCACTTTCCTAAGCAGCTAAAGGTGGATCTAATATTGTCACTGTCACTCAAACGGATAATAAAAGAGCTGCACACTGGGCTGTCTGTTGAAAGTAAGCCCCAGGCCTTGACTCCTTTATTTATTTCATTTTTCTTTAAAAGCTGTTCTTGTCATCTCTGAAGTTTTTGTTTTTAACTCCATTTAAGCCCGGGGGTCTTTTTTTTTTTTTTTTTTGATCTCCTAATGTGCCAAAATATGTTATTACCTGTATGTGATTCTAAACATTCTGAGTCATTTTTACTGCCAAAGCCCTCAAGGAGACTTGAAAATCTTTCTTTATTTTTTTCTCTCTCATCAGTCTTTATCCTTTATCATTGAATTTCAGGCTGTGGCACTAGGCCGTACAAGCTGAACCGAATTGTTGGAGGGCAGAATGCTGAGGTGGGCGAGTGGCCCTGGCAGGTTAGCCTTCACTTCCTGACCTATGGGCATGTTTGTGGCGCCTCCATCATATCTGAAAGATGGCTCCTTTCAGCCGCCCACTGCTTCGTCACCAGCAGCCCACAGTGAGTCACTAAAACACGGCACCCAGGTGTACATACACAAGCGGATGATACATGGCACAATTCTTTATTTTTGTTCTTGTGTAAACATTATATTTTATAATTAACAGTTTTCGTTTAAGCAGCGTCCTCATAAAAGGTTTTAGCTTTGGGGAGAAAGGCATTTTTTTTTTTTTTTTTTAACCCTAGAGAGTGCCATTTTTATACAAATTAGAGGCCTGATATAAGACAACCTTGGAAATTTGCATTTGCTACAGGGGAGAGTGGGGCTGTGTTATTGAGCGCCCTGTAGGTGGAGCACAAAGCATGTAGTTAGACCTGAGCCACCTCCGGGTGATGTCTCCATTGTCACAGGTTCACACTGACTACTCATTAGCCAAGATGTTCCTTTAGAATAACTTTTCAGATAAAACATAGTGTGTCCATCTGCATGTTTCTGCCATATTCTTAAAACTGCACTGGATGCTGATCAGGCTTATCTGAGATTGTTGCTAATGACCTTATGTCCACTGTTTCTGGCTCTTATCATTTTCTTAGCTGACCTGGTGTCAGAGCTGCAGCTAAAACCGCGGAGATCATGTGTAGTCCTGCTTGCATAACCACGACGATGTTGCATTCCTTCCACAGAAACCATATTGCAGCCAACTGGCTAACCTACAGTGGCATGCAGGACCAGTATAAGCAGGATGGCATCTTACGGCGCCCATTGAAGAGGATTATCTCCCACCCGGATTACAACCAGATGACCTACGATTATGACATTGCACTGCTGGAGCTCAGCGAGCCGCTGGAGTTCACCAACACTATTCAACCCATCTGCCTACCCGATTCCTCCCACATGTTCCCTGCAGGCATGTCCTGCTGGGTCACAGGCTGGGGCGCAATGCGAGAAGGAGGTATCATTATTTTGGAGAAGTCTGGTTGTTTTTCTAATTTCCTCACTGTAACTGAATATTTTACTATTTTTGAGTTCTTGAATGATGGGCGACCCACTCCACCATTGTTTTTTGCTTTTGCACATCCAGCTCTCATCACAATTAAGACGTCCCGCTGCTCCCCCATCCTGCTCACAATTAGCTATTCATCTCCATCCTTCATCTTCTTTCCTGCCGCTTCCTCCCTTCAACTTTCTCATTTCATCTTGTCTCCTTCCTTTCCTTTAATGTCCGTCCCATTTCTTTATCTCTCTCATCATGACATACTTCTCTCCTGCTCATCCCTCCCTTCTTTTTTCTCCCATCGTTTTCTAATCTGCTCTATTCCATTAAGTCTTCTTCTATATCCATATATCAAGACAGACGCTGGCTCTCCTGGGAAGCCTCTTAAACCGTCATTAGCTAACACTAATCCAGCCCATTACCACCTTTGATGTTGGTGATGAACATCCAGGTCACATGACTGAATGTTGACCCCTCTGTCCCGCTTCTGCAGGTCAAAAGGCGCAGCTGCTGCAGAAGGCGTCAGTAAAGATTATCAACGGCACCGTGTGCAACGAGGTCACGGAGGGCCAGGTCACCTCCAGGATGCTCTGCAGCGGATTCTTAGCCGGAGGGGTCGACGCATGCCAGGTGAGACTTTCAACACGACGGCAATTTTCCACATCCAATCCCAGTGTGACACCTTGGCTGTAATCATCAGGGAGACTCGGGAGGACCCCTGGTGTGCTTCGAGGAGAGCGGGAAGTGGTTCCAGGCCGGCATTGTCAGTTGGGGTGAGGGCTGTGCACGTCGGAACAAGCCGGGGATTTACACACGCGTTACCAAGCTGAGAAAATGGATCAAAGAGCAGATAGGAATTTGAGAAAGGAAAGGAGTGCAGAGTGGGGAGAAACAAAAGCGTGTCAAAACAATGGAAATGGAATGGTGCATTTGAGCTCAGTTCAGAGAGAGTCTCTGTAAGATTAGCGTGCCGCAGTGAGAACAGCGCTGCACGTCCCAGCTACCCAAAGGCCTCGAAGCACTTTACTCCGCTGTCAAACACCATTTCCCCGACATCCTACCACTCACTGATGCATATAAATAAGACCAAAGGTTATTAGTTAAAATACACGAATGTGCACCTTTGTTGTGCCCTGTTACATTATAGATAAATTTTAGCAGACTACAGACATATTATTTATAGTTTATGAATTTTATTCAAACTAGGCAACATTTGTCCAGTTTATGATTTTTGAAGATCAAAGATAAATTTCAGCAAATTTTCAAGCATGTATTGTTATGTAGAGCTTTCCCTTGTTTTAACTCATAGTATTTTCCTAATATTGCCAGCAACATTGCACCAGAGTATTTCGCAAACTATTTTTTTTAAAGTACACATTTTATTATTCACAATGGCAAAACTCGAAGATTTTATCCTTGTTTACCCCCCAGCAGCCATTGCAGCTCCTATCGGCTTTCCTGTCAGTTTGTAGAAGTACACATATAAGAGGTTAAGACAAAAGACGGCTAATGAAAAAAGAAGATGACTTATACATAAGCATACATAAAGATCAGGAGCTGCATTGAAAGGTAGAAGATGCCCTAACTGGAATTACGAAAAAAGCTAACGTTAACTTTGGGAACATCCTGATTTAGAGTTGGTGGGCTCAATCAGGCAAAAAGCATCATCTCTTCTGGTCTCTGGAGAATGTTGATGCTCAACCTGCACTGAGATGTTGATCTGAGCAGGATCTCTCTGGGAATATTTTTTTTATTACATATTTATAGATGTGTATTTGCTTCGCCTGCTGTGTGAACATTTTGCCAAAGAAAAGCAGGAGAGAGAAGCAGAAGATGAGGATTAGATCCAGCTGGCTTCTGCACAGGTCTCCAGTTAAGCTCAGGGTGTTTATGTTTGTCAGCACACACACACCTTCAGTAAACTATGGTTTTCCTGAAGCAGTCTGTCTCTAACCCCATGAGAAATGACGGTCTTTACAGCTAAGATACCCCCCCCCCCCCGACACCCCCATTTGCTGTTTGTTGTTTGAAGCACGCTTCGTTTCGCCTTTATTTATTGAACAGGAAACAGGAAATTAGGAAGACGGAAGCTGTTGAGGACATTGCTCAGGTGACCTCCTTTTAAAAACGTCCTTGTTTAATTGTTAAAAGTGTAAAAATGATTTTTCTTTCGAGGGAGCGGAAACAACTTTTAGAGCTTATTTTAATGTCATCGTACACAGACTGGTGTTTGGATCACAGATTTTTATAACTTTTTTTGTGTTTAGATGTTTTGTACAATACATGCGAATAAAGCCACACGATACATTTTATTCCACTTTCTAATTGCATTACCTGTATTATTCGTCTTCAGGTGAACTCTCACGTTTGTTAGAAATGTATCCGCAGTCACAGCAGAATTGTAATGAGCGTGTACTGTGCGGCGCTTCTCCTCCCTGCTGCCAGCAGTATGCCTACCTGGGGAACACGGTTGACAAGACAAACTCACACTGTCAGATAATACCTGCCTTTGTCACAACTCTATCCTATTACCCTACGAGGTGGGTACACGTACAATGGGGGGTTCTCCTGTCTCATCTGTCTTCATTAAAAGCCACGCTCCACCGAGAGAACAGGAAAAATCAACACAGACAGCGCCGCTAATTTATGTATTCATCATTGCTGCGACGCGGAAAACCTTATTTGTCCGATGCTGCTCGCCAGGGGGCCGGCACAAGTTTTCAGACAGGGACAGTTGTTTATCAGAAATGGGTTTATTTAAATATAAATATGTGTACAAAGTTACAAGCGACGATAGCCTTTTTTTTTTTTTTTTTCAAATAAAACTCTTAATACATTATTAAAAGAACAAATGGAAATTAGTAGTGATGCTCTTTAAAATGAAAAAAAGGAAAGTAATGTAACTGCATTCTATGATTGATGAGAACTCAGAGGAAAATCCGTGGTTCCAAATTAAGATTATGTATGTATATAAAGACTTTACAATAGAGCAGCTTACACGCTGTACATTAAGGCTTATATAAAATATAAAAATAAAGACAAGCGATGATGTTTCACTTTTCTTTTGACGGACCGCCTGCTAACGGCTTTTTCAAACAAATGGCAGTACAGGCGTCCACTCTGAAACATCCAAGATCCAGAATGCAACAGGGCCAGGTGGAAGAAACAATGTCTCCAACGTGAAATGGACATGAATACAAATGGTTTTTTTTTTTTTCCCACTAGACACGTCATTTGCATGCAACAGAGAGGAAGTATGGACTCGGCCGTTTGTACAGATACTCGGTGTTGCAGGGTAGTACTGTTTTGTGTAAACATGTTTCAGACAATTTTGATTGTGTTGTAGAACTTGGGGTCTACATTAGGACCGCCTCGACCTCCCACCTGAGCCTGCTGAAGTCGACGTTGCATTCAAGTTTACGTTTAAGTTAAAGATTGCCACTGTTTCACTTTTTTTTTGATTGTTCAGGTCAAGACTACTCAATTCAATTAAATTTACAATTAGGACTAGGTACCGTAAGGACGGTTACGATCAGCCTCAGGCCCACTTTCAGTTATCACCATCTTTGGGTTTTCACGCCCTCGCCTAATAAGTCATAAGACGCTGTTCACATACAGTCCTCTTTACAGTGAAGGCAAAATTACACATTCTCTTTCTTTCTTCAACAGTAAGCATCGCTTTAAAGTCCAACATGTTGGGGTTCCTTAACTGAAGAAGCTCTGGGAGCACAGCTCAAGCCAGCAGTGTTCCATCGCTGATTAGGCTCTTCTGACTCCACAGCGCTCGTCGGTCAGTGGAGCCCGCCTGTTGTGCAGAATAGTTTATGCCTGTCCCCGAAAAAACTCGGACTTTTGCTGACAGTAGACACAAATGTGCTTAGAATTCCTTTTGCATGCCAACGGAACAAAACATGATGGACAACAACAGGTTCTTCGTATCTGTCTTTTACCTTACATGTCTCATAGCTCGTGTTAAAGTCTTTTTTTTTTTAGAGGTCATGTTTGACGAAGCATCGACACAAACTGAACTCTAGAAGGCAGGTTTATGGCCACCCAAGTTTGAATTTTTCTTGCTTGGCCCTTGCTTTGAAGGGCCATCTCCACTCTAGTTGCCAGTCTCCATCCCAGAAGCTGAGCAGTTTGTCGTCAAAGTCTTACAACACAGAAAAGTTGGTCATCTCACCAAACACTATCCGAAAGCGTCCTTGAAGGACTATCCGAGGAAAGAAAGTCTCAGTTTGTGTTAGTCTGGCCCACACGTGTGCGGAGATGACTATGGTTAACTACTCGCTGCTCCTGCGCTCATCCTAACTGTCCAATCAGACGTGTGTCTGCATGCGCTGCGAAGGCCTGCCGTAGTCAGACTGCTGGGAGGACACTTGCGAGGAGGCGTAAGAGAAGCGGGAGGAGCTGGACACCTTGCTGGCCTGATCCGACTGGTCGTACGCGTCCATCTTCTCGTAGGAGGCGGGCTTGACGTAGCTGGTGAAGGCGCGGCCGTAGGTGGCGGGCAGGTAAGCGGAGCCACTGTAAATCTGGTCAGCGGGGTAAATACTGGCCGGTTGGGCGGACTGCTGCTGCTGCTGCTGCTGCTGCTGCTGGGCAGCTTGCTGCTGTTCGTACGCCGTTCTGCCCGCTGTGGTGGTCGCGTATCTCTGAGAGAAGTCATAAATGCGCGGTTGGGTGCCGTGCTGCCCATACACAGGGCTGGTGGAGGGCAGCTGTGATGGAGTGTAGACTGGTCGGGAGTTGGGCACATATTCGGAGAACCCGCTTCCGCGGATGTGGCGGTCTTCGTGACCACGGACCTTGTAGTAACCATTAGTGGGATCCTGGAAGAAGAGAAGTTTCCATCATTCAGGTTGGTGTTTGTCACTCTCTTTAGAGGTTTTTTCAAGTGACTATTATCTGTTTTACCTTGATGTCCGATCTCTCGTCCTCTTCCTCTTCCAGGAGGTCGCTGTGTTCTGTGCGTGACGTCCCTGGAGATTCGCTACTGTTGGGAGCCTGAGGGAACATCGAGCACATTTGAGGAGTGACTGAGGGAACCCAACAGACATCGATATCCGTCACTTCCTCTCTAAGCCTTCCTTCATGTCTGCCACACAGGTACAGTCAGCTAAGGCACTCACCATCGGCTCTTTGACGTCCTCCTCATCGTCGTTGCCGCGAGGAGCGTTGTGATCGCTGTGCACAATCTGAACTCTGATGTCGCTCTTGGAGAGACGAGTGCACCTTTTACCTAAGCGGATTGAAAACAAGAGAGGCTTTATTTCAAACTCCCCGGCACGGATTGCAAATCAGACTTGAGCACATGGAACAGTTCTGAGCTCACACGCGGAAACGGCTTGAATGTGAATGTGAAAGAGAAGCGGCTGTTGACCCTCTTGGCCATACTGACCGTTAAGCTCACCTTTTCCTGTGTGCCTGCAGCAGAGAGAGACCAGAGTGATGACGCAGATGAGCAGGACACAGCCTCCGCCGACCGCTCCGCCGACAATTATCAGCATGGGCAGCGCTTCTGTAACAGAGAATGGTACATGGTGAGTTAGGGTGGGAGAGGGGGTGGTGAAATGAGTGATGGCAGAGCATAGGTGCCAGACGTTGCAGACCAGAGCTTAAGAAGGAAAGATCTATTTCTCTATCTTATCCCAGCAACATCAGCAGGTGAGTGAATCCATCTGCGCTAATCCCTGTCCTCCCTGCAGCAACTGTGGGCATTCTGATACCCCCCAAAGCCCGACTATTGCATCTAAGCTCTGAGAACATGGTAACAAGGTCTGACATGCAATGAAGCAACAGACAGTAATGTAATTAAAGCTTCCAGGAGATACCAGCTCTTATTTCTCTGGAGAGCCTGCCTTGTTGGGCTGATGTAAATTGCTAGCAAGGACCTGATTTTTGGTCTCCTCTACAACAAAAGCTCTCGCAAGCACAGATAGATTCATCTGGCTGCCTCATTTTAAGATCCCTTCCTGAGGGGCTGTGGGCTGAGACGCTAACATTAGCCCTGTGATGCCGACTACAAACACGTGTGACTTCCTCTAATTGACTTTTGTCACCCACAATCAATATCTGTGTTGTGGGGCAAACATATTCATTAAAGAAACCATCTGCTGATTAAATCATATTGATTAGAGGAGTATAATTAAGATAAGCACAAGACATCAGCGCTGCTTTCGCCTAATCCAGCCACCTTTATAGTAGGAAAAGCAGCGATCTGGTCTTTTACCGCTTTCAGGGAGCGATTTGTGCCAGCCTGATGGCGATGCTTCATTATCCAGTTGAAAGTCTTAAAGCATAAAGCTCACATTCCAGATGAGGAATTAGTTATAACATAAAAAAACTGTTGTCTAGTACTCGAGTTTCAGTGAGGGTTATGACTCCTGGTCAGTACGTACCTTGCTCCCTTAGCGTGACCAGGGCCGTGTCGGTGCCGAAACGGTTCCACGCCGTGCAGTTGTAGCGCAGCTGAAAATCCTCCGCCAGGGTTTCAGACAGCACCAGCGTGGACACGACTCCGTGGTCACTGGTGACCGTCTGCACCGAGTAGCGTCCAGAGGAGCCTGATGACAAGGTCATGTCTCCGAAGGTCCACACCTGCGAAGAGGAGCGGGAGAAAAAAAGCACAAGAGGTTAGTTGCTTTTCTCTGAAAAATTCCTCGCTGGTGGGGAGAGTAAAGGCCCGCTCATGTGTTGATCCTCAGATCCCTGGTCACGGTGCACCGAACACCAGCTTGTTTCTTCCATGTTGCTGACCTCCAAGAAGTGTGCAGCTCACAGGCTTGTATTTAAGCTGCCTCCCACGTCTGCCCTACAGGTGAGGCCTAAGGAGGTTTAGGTAGCTGCACTGAGAAACAAGGCTCCTCTTTACTGTGTGCAGCCCTGGGGCAGTGGGGCACCTGTCTCGCACTCCTCCTCAAACCCTAATTATCCTCCCTCAGCCTGGTATACGCTAAGCAGTTCAACGGGGTCAGCCTCACAGGTTGCTAATTGAATGCAGTCTGGCTGAAATCTGCAGGAAAGCGGTCTCCTGCAGCCCGCTCAAGTCGGCCACCGCCCTCTCCCCAGTCAGCGCACGTGCAATTATAGCCCGGAATATGTGCATGTGTCGGCGTTTGTCAGCGCAAGTGGAACAAAAGGCACGAAGGTGAGGTCAGGGATAAAGTCGCAGAAATGATAGGGCTCGGGTGGGTGTGGCTAAAGGTAACTCAGGTTCCACCTCAAAAAGACAAGAGAAGGACAAGACAATACAAACGGGAAGCTCACTTACAATCTTATCGGGTGGAGGGCTACTTCCCACTCTGCACTCCAGTTTGCCTTTGGAGTGCTTGACGGCATGCTGTGTGGCATCTGCTGTGATGATCGGTGGGCCTGGTATTGAGTAAAAAGCACAAATGAAGTATAAAAGTCAGAGGGGAGCAGATAATTTAATTACAGATGATGGATATATCAAGATGGTGAGTAATATCAAATTGGGGCTTCACATTTTATTGATTTAGGGGACCATATATTAAAATTTTTTGGCAATTTATCAAAAAACTTACCATTTACAGTTAAAGTGACATCTCGTTCTGCAACTCCAATCCGGGGCACTATGGCCTTGCACGTGTATGTTCCAGCATCCTCCTGGGTAACAGCATTCAGCTGCAAGGTGTTGCTGTTGCTGAGCACCTAGTGAAAAACCAAGAGAGGAAGATGTACGCGTGAGGGCGTTGAGGAGAGAAAGGGGGGGCCGCTCTGACAGCCCACTCACTGTGGAGGCAGCGGAGGTGGGCAGCCCATTGTAACAAATGCCGGTGGTTTGGGCTTAATTTCATTGTGAAGAGCTTTAATCACGGCATTAAGCTCTCCGGCCACCGCTGAGTGACCGCGCCGCTGAGGAGATTGTTGTAATTAAACTGCGGGGACAGAGCTGAGTGCACCACGGCGTTAGCAGGCCCTGGCCTTTAGAGCTGCTCCTCACTCACTCCTTAGCTCATTGATCCTGTCATTCCATCACGCTGTGATTAATCCATTTACCCCTACCCCCCCTCCCTCGCTTCAACCCCCACTTTGCTCTCTCTCCTTTTTTTTTTCCAACACACTTACAGAGTAACCCAATTAATCCATTACTCATAGCTGCATCGGGGACAGTGGCTGTGGGTGGATTAGGAAAATGTCTGCGTGTCCCCCCCCCCTCTCGGAGGAGCTGAAAGTGCTCACAGTTTGGAATGACAACATTGCTTTTGCCACTCCCACAGCCATTTTTTTTTCTTTTTTTTTTTTTTTACTCTCCAGCATCACTTTTGGAAATTATATTAGTTTCCAGGAGCTCCTGTGGGATGTCTCTGCTGATCGGGGGGAGTGCGTGCTGAAAGGTTTTTCACCAGACTGAAGGTGGAAGTGTCACATCTGTTCCACCTGCAAAATTGACTTTGTAGAAATGGACACTCAAGTGCAGTCGAGCAGATCTGTTGCTCTAAAAGTTGCCGTCGCAGTTGTAATATTGTTATTTCCATATCAAATTGCTGCCTTCTGCTTGGTGTTCAGCTAAATGATGGACTGCGCTACTGTGAGGGCGACATGTGCTCTGATGTGGTCTAAGATTGCCGCAGACAGCCTCCTTGCGTGTGTGCGTGTGGGAGCGGGGGTGTCATCACATCAGCAAAATACACATCTGACAAAAGAAAACACTTTTGTTATTTTAAAACAAATGGACTAGATTAGCGTTTGCAGATGCCGCACCCTGTTTGTTTTTGTTCATGCTCCCATTTCAGATCCTGCATCCTTGGTTCCTACAACCTGATTGGCTGTTGAAAGCTCTGCAGCCTGTCAGCCAGCCTCTGGAGTTGTGAATTTGATGTATAGTTTTCACGCAACAAAGACAGGCGACTGCTGATCAAACAGCGATCTGGTTTCTGTCTCAGAGATTTGTTAACGAGCTGGAAAAACACTGCCGAGCAGAAGATCTCACAAAGCGCAAGTACTGCTGTGAGTGGTGTTTGATGCCTTACCACGATAGAGCCCTGCTTCGTCCAGGCTAGGGTCAGGGGAGGATTTCCAGTCCAGGCACACGTGAAGGCTGCATCCATGCCCGTGTCCACCGTCATGGGCTTGGGCTCTGACAGAAGCCTGGGGCCGACTGAGGTGAAGCGGCAAGATCAGCGAGTTACAATTGGTGAATCAAGGTGAGATTAAATCATTTTGTAAAGCCACACTCACACTGGACGTCCACCAGGGTGCTGACGTTGGTGCTGCCCACAGAGTTGGACACCTCGCAGGAGATTGGGTCCGTGAAGTAAGAGTAGTCCACCGTCACCTCAAGGCTGTCCCCATTTGCTTCAGAGATGGGGACTCCTCCTTTTGACCATCTAAGACACAATTAATTGCATTACACAGCTGCGCTAGGTTCATCAGACAGATTTAATCGCGCGTATCATTGTGGCCATTAGCCGATTCAGAGCTTGTGCCAATCAGAATTAAATGCTGCCAATCAAGCTGCCATTAATCCCACCGGCTTTGCTAAACTTATCTAGTCCTGCTTCACTCATCGCTTTTCTCAGACACCTAGTAGCCAGCACTGGTGACTGAATCCCATTTAAGGAACAGAAATTTAACAGATCACGGGTACCTGTAGCCAGTGATTTCAGGATTGGCCGAGGCGGAGCAGATGAACAGAACCTTGGCTCCCTCGGTCACAGTCTGAGGCTGCACTGATAATGTTACCGCTGGGGGATCTGTAAGACAGAGGATTCAGGTGGCCATTAAAAAAAGCTTATACGTGCTTGTATGTTTACAGGAAACTGGTATGTGGGACACTCACGCTGGACGTTAATAGTGACTGATGTCTGTCGTCCGGCGGGGGCGGCTGGGTTAAGAACCCTGCAGGTGTAAGTGCGCCCAGTGTCGCTGTCCTCAGGGATGATTGGAAGCAGACTGACAGCATTCTCCCTCTTCCCATCATCCATCGGCATCTGTGGAGTCACACATCGGACTAAATGTGAGCTCATTTACGGTGAGTCTTCATCGCAATCCATCAAAGCTGAACTGAAGCTCACACATGACACAGTTACTCTTATTTTCTTCTCGGGTGAGGCATTAAAATTGCTATCATGATGTCTGCTATGACAGATAAATCTCATGGTTTATGATGCAGTAGGGGATATTGTGCTGTTCCCACATTTCTGAGAGTGTTCCCCCGTCAGCCTCCTTGTTTGTCATCATCTTTTAAATCTATTTACTGCTCGCAGAAATCAATACGCCTAAGTGAGGAAAGTGTAGATTCTCAGGATACGGCTTGGTGCTCCTTTGCTTTCTTCCTAATACGCCCACACAAAGAAAAACCTCTGATGCCTGCGGTGACTGAATGCTTTTTTGGAGGGAGGTGACAGTGAGGAAGAAGCACCACGCTTCTTTGAAAAGGAAGGGCAAGCTGAGCCTTTTCCCTGGACATTTGAATCGATGCTTTCACTTCCTCCGACTCTCAGACTGACTCAGAAAAGCATTTTTATGCTGGATCAAATCACATCACTTACTATCGCTACTTAGGCAAAGTGTTCTCTCGCTCTCTCTCCCCCTCTCTCTCTTTTTCCAGGCTTCTTAATTTTCAGTTTTTCTCTTAAACAAAGCCACCTGATGGGATAAGCCCATATTTCTTTCCTATTTCTATCTCCTCTCCTCTTATCTTCTACCCCTCCTCCCAATCTTTTTTCCCCTCCCGTTCTGCTGCGGACCATCATGTCCTTAAATGTGGCGTTTAGCGTCGTTTAGCGTGGTCAGAGAGCATGAAAAATGTGACACTTTCCCAGCCGCGGCTGGATCACGCTCTGGCGCATCTCCATTGTGCTGCTGCATTGTTGTGGGTGATTTCTCCTCCGCAGAAACTCTACTGTATGAAACACTCATGCCTGTCTGAGCTTTGGCATGCTCCAGTTGTGCTGTAGTGTCGCTGCATTAGCAAGCGAAAGGGGGTGCAGTGGGTTAGAGGGTGGTGGGGGGCACGGTGTGTGTGTGTGTGTGTGTGTGTGTGTGTGTGTGTCAGGCTTGGGTGAAAATGGGAGGGGGGAGTGCAGAGAGTGAACAGACAAATTGTGTGAAAGAAGGGTGATGAAAAGGGCAAAAAAAACCACAACAAAAAACTGTGAATCCATGGAAGAATAATGGCAAAAATAAAAACCCACAAAGAAGCATTTTACCCTGAAGAGGAATCTTTCTATCCTGAAAGGCTTTAAATTTATTTTTACCCCACTGTTGGGTTTTGTAATAGCATTCCGCTGCGGGTGATTGAATGATAAGACTGGCCATGGATCCGCTTCTCACCGCACCTTGGAATAAATTGCAGTTTCCATGACCTCTCCATCTCTGTACCAGGTGATCTCAGCGGCAGGTTTGGCTCCAGAGGCTCTGCAGGTGAGGTTGTGCGGTGTGTGGGCCTTGAGACGGACAACAGGTCCGCCCTCCACCACAGGGTCTGAAGGCGGGACTCAGAGCAAACAAGCATATACTCAGAAACAACAGAGGGAAAGAAAT
>CAAE01015044.1:1985754-2010550 GCA_000180735.1 Tetraodon nigroviridis | reverse complement strand
GGGATTCCTATTGGGCAAGTTCTTTTTCCATTCCTTTATTTTGAATTAGCTCCCCCCACCTCCCCCACTGTGGTCTCTACTGGCACTCTCTTCTCCTATCCCCAGGAGCTTTCTGTACACTGCCACTGCAAAGCAAACGCCTGGGACTCTCTGAAGCAAACAGCCAGCATCCTGTACCGTGGCCCCATCTGTGAATAGTCTGAGCAGGGAACAATCAGTCCCTCTCCTCGTCCTCTGCTTCGTTCTCTTCTGGCCCTCTGGGATTTGCATAGGACTCGATGGCTTCCGTTAGACGGGTGCAATGTGCTGGAACAATGGTTGGGCTGCTTTCTCCAACAGGAGTGTTGGGTTCACCTCAGCCAGCTTGGGAAGCACTTAGCCATGTGTTTTTGGCTCGCTAGACTTATTGTAGCTTCACAGGAATGTGGCAGATGTGAAAAGAGCCTCACATTATACCCCTTCTTTACTTCAACCTCATACCCCCTTTATGTGCAGACCTGCACACAGCCACTTCTCTGTGTGCAAAGCAGATCGAATTTTTAGCCTGAGGTGTCAAGACATCAACTTTCCATTAATCCCCCTTAGACTTGCACCTTTGTTGTTTTTTCACCTCTGGCATGCTGGAATAAAGAACAACGGGTTTGGTTTACACTAAAACATACATATCCATTACCTAAAATGCTAGGCTCCTGCCGGTAAATCCCTTTGACCTCTGCTCTGCCTTTCTTTTCTTTCTTTCTCCAAACTCCCTCCCTTGTGTTTAAACCCAGTTTTGTCTCCACATCGGCTCGCTGTGGCCAAACAGACAGCAGGAAAGGGGCACGCCTTACCTTCCTCCTACCCGAACCACCCACAGCCTACTTTTTTCTTTATATCTCAGCTCAATAACATAAACACATTTTGCCAATGAGGGAGCAGCAGTTAAAAGCCCAATCAATAAGCTTTGACTGACACCCCTCACTTCATGCATGACTGCTGTCTGCTCTTAGAAACTTTGTACATGCACAGGAAAATAAAATTAGTTGGCAGACCGTGAAACACTTTTTGACTCATTCAACCTGTCGCCATGGCTGCCAGGGACTAATGCGCTGCAAAATAGTAAACATTCTGCAAGCGGCCAAATGTTGCGACCAAATTTTCATGCAAATACCCAAAACACATAAAACCTCAAAACAACTGTATGAGAACGAAAGAATGCTAGGCCTTTAGAGGGAGCCCACCCAAGAATGCAGACTTATGGCAACCAACCAGTCTGATCAAACTAAACTTTTTAAACTGTGCACTAAAAAGGTATGTTAGCCCTTACGTTTTTTTAACATTTGGCTGTAAGAACAACGGAGTTACGTTGTTAATGTAAGCGTGGTAAAGATGTTGACCTTTAAAGTTTTGCATTTATGAACAGTTAAAGTATCCCTTTCGTGTTTCAAGCGGGTCAGCTCCACTACAAGCCTGGTGTGCTTCCATTTTGTGGAATGAATTTGCAGCAGGTCTGTCGCAGTTGTCTTAGAGCTTTGTAAGTTTTTGGTATTTGGAACTTTTTTTTTTGCCTTTGTTTTGTTGCTCTTCAAGTTTTCTCTTCTGCTTCATTTCAGTGGTTACAACATTTTTCTCTTCTTTCAGTGTTTTTCCCCTGCTTTTTATTTATGTATTTTTGTACCTTTGTTTCAGCATCAGTCCTGTTTGCAGCATTTGGCCGTTGTGCGTTTTAGCTCCGTCGGCCACCAGATGCCTGTTGCAAACGCAAAGGCAGCAACAGCAACAACAGTGCAGAGCAGGCTTTCAGACAAGCGACACTCAAACATAGTCAGCTCTCTGTTTTGGTTAATAGTTGAGTCACTAATGCAGTATTAGCCCTGGTAGTTTGAACAGAGCGCAAAGAGTGATTGAGAGAAGAATAAGGAAAGAAGCGGAAGAGAGCTCAGGCTTCAAGTAACAAGTAACTCGGGCACGAGTCCCACAAGGGTACGTGATGTTTCCATTGCTGATGAAGTGAGAGACACACACAGGTGTTCCCATGTTTTGTTAAATCTGTTTTTACTAGCGGTCTGTGAGAGATGTGTCCTAAGCATGAAGCATCATTATTTAGACATCTGGACTTTGACTACCGGTAATTGCTCCACAAAGGCCAAACAGCCTTAAAGACGCCAAACACTCGTCTTAGTTTATCATCCTCTACCCTTGCGTCTGCCCTTGACCTCTGAGTGTGCATGTGTGCTCCTTCCGTGGGCTCCTGGAGAGTCATTTCTGGATGTTCTGCACATACCATAAATCATAGTTGAGCAAGTGTTAAATAAATGTGCTCTGACTGCGTTCCAAATGGAACATTCCCAGATGCTGAGCTCAGATTTTCATCTGGAAGAATCCATCTTGGACCGAGCTGATGAGAGTACCACAGAAACAGACAATGTAGAATATTAATTTCAATTTGCACTTGGTTTATTTGCCCTGGCAGGGAATGTGAATTTCTTGTCATGCCTGGCAGAACCTGATTGGGAAGTAAAAATGAATGTATGCTCTTGTGTGTGCAGTTTGCAGTCTGATGTTCGTTTCTGGGCTCTGGATCTTCCGAGATGGTGCTACATCTCTGTTGTTGGCAGTGACTCTTGCATTTTAAGAGAAGATAAATCCAATCCAAGTCTTTTCCCAGAATAGCTGCTAATGTATAAACGTGACTGTTTTCCCTCGGGGGTCCATTTTAATGACATGCACAGAATCCCGGTTACTTCGTCTCTCTGTTCTTTCCGTTAGTGTGTTTGAATAGATGTATGAAAGAGTAAACAAGTTTGTGCTGCTGTCCTCACCAGTCTCCACGCTGCTAATATACCCTAAAGTGCTCTAATGGGGAAGAAGGCTCCAGGCGGTGGCAGGAAGCTCACGTGGGCCCCTCCCCTATTGTCTGATTCCTTGTCATTTCCTCCCAGGATCCTCTGACTGCCCCAGAGGAAGACAAGGTGAGGATGTGCAGAGACACACTCTCCAAGACAAAAGGAGGATGGGCATTCAGAGTTAAAAATAATCCATTAGGAAGACACGTGCCGGCCACACTTTTGCTACCTGGGCAGCTTGGCTTTCCGTGTCAGCTCAAACCAAGGTACACATCCAGTTAAGTTGCTAACAGCTGATAACAAAGCCTGAGGACACACTGCCAAGTTCTTTATCTGTGTTTACCCGCATGGCAAAGCTGCAAAGCTGATTAGTCAGAGGCAACATTATGAACCTCCATTGTGTCTTTTCTTTTCCACTTTCTCCTTCTGTACACGTAGGAAATGCACGCACAGAGAGGGGGGAAAGGGAGGATATTTGTTTTTTGCGAAGAAGAGCGGAAAAGACAATGGCTTGCGTTCACGGCAAGGCTTTAGGATGTGGCAGACAATGTAATTCTCTATCTTGGTTAATAAATTCTGTTAGTGTTTATCTGCATGAGCCAATGAGTCATGAAAGTAAAAACAAGGGGACAGCAAATGCTGTTTGTCATTTGGTTAACAAGCTTAGACAATGAAAAATATATAAGAACACAGCAATGACAAATCCAACCCTAGCATTAGCTAAGTTTGGGGTACCGGGGTCAAAATCATCTACCGTATATCTTATCTATAGGGTTACTGTATGTTTTCTGTCTTCTAAATAATGCAAGGCACTTCTGTTCAAGACTCAGCGATGTGTTCAGATTCTGCTGCGTCGGCATCTCAGTTGGCTGCAGCTCCAACAGCCAAAATTTCCCCCGCTTTGCCCATTTATTATGCCCATTTATTTAATTTCCTACAATCCAAAGGATGTATCGAAGAGTGACAGGAATACGGGGAGACAAATGGAAAACTTAAAAAAGAGAAATGTGTGTGCAAGAGAGAGAGGGCGATGGAGCACATGCGTGTGACGGGTAGTGATAAGAGTAACGAGATAAAGAAAAGGTTAAGGATGCTCACTGTGATGCTGCTGCTTGTCGGATTAGTCTCAAAGGCACTCGTGACAGATCCCAGCAATGCCATGAGCCTGTGTATCCTAACAATGCAACAGCAGTTCATAAAAAATACAGCTTCCCCCAAAAGCAGCCACTTTGACCATGTTGCCACAATTGTCCATGAACAAATCTGCACCAAGCAAGGATGAGACCTCTTTCCTGTAGCCAGGAAAGAGCGCAGAAATATTACGTTCCTCTGTGTGAAAGCCTCGCCTGGTGCCTCTGGCCCATTAGCGGGACACGCTCTCATGTCTCTCATGTCCCGTCGTCTCACACACTGCATCCAGGGAGAAGAGCTGTGCGAAAGAGCAAGGTGGAACATTTCAATGGCATTACGCTATACTGAGACATGACAGGAAACACGACTTAAGAGGAACGGAGAGAAACTTCTAATCTCAGCGCTCAGCCTTTGAACTTGGCCCAATGAGACGCAGGCGACCCAGAGCAAAAGGTTCCACAGAGGAACTCGCGGAAGATTACTCGGAATACTGATGCACTGTGGAATTCAATTCCTCTGAGGGAACTCTCCAAGAAAGTAAATGATCAGAATTCATTCAGCACATAGTGGATGCTATGTGCCACGCGCACATTGCTGCGGTGTGATTTTCATGAGAATGAGTGAATTCTAAGGTCTCCGTGGCTCTAATTGGGGCAGCTGTAATCAATTTGTTATTTGTGTGAAAGGGAGAGGAGCTGCTTGTGCGTGTGTGTGTGTGTGTGTGTGTGTGTGTGTGTGTGGGTGTGTGTGGAGAGGAACACGCCACTGTCTGGCTTCTGCCCCTTTTATCCAGCTGTTGCTAGTCTGTCAGGGAGCAGAGGTCTGCTGGTGTCGTTTCCTTCCCCTGAGCTTTGAATAATGAAGAAAACACATGCAAGTCGGAGTCAAAGGTAAATATGACCTCACAACAAAGGCCCGTTCAGCACCCTTGACCATTTGTGATCCTAAAACACTCGTCAACGCACACGTGCCCCTGATCAAAACAGAAAAGAAGACCTAAACACAGAAATGAAAAGTCCGCTTGGTTTCAATCAAGCATTTGTTGTTTTTCATTCCTCTAAATACGGCCACAGATTTTAGTGACTAAAAATGCTGTTATAAGTCAACAGTTGCTTAAGTTAATTGCTCGAAGCGTATTTGGTGCTTCAAGACATTCGCGCAATAAATTAAAAACAGATTATTAGTTGTGTGGAGAGCCTACTGTTCCCTGATGTTTGTTATTTTTTTTGACATTCAGTTTTCTGGGATCTCCCACGGTTTAATCTCCTCAGTTTTAGGCACTTTAGGCAATTATTAGTTTGAAAAGAAAATCTGTTCTTGTTGTGTTCAATAGCAGTTAGATGGGATCATTTTTTATTAAGTAATAACATTGGTATTATTGTATTAGATTAAAAAAATCAAATCTTTATATAAAGTGCAGCTGGGGACGTTGCTGGTGTCGTGAGGGCAGACGGTTGAGAGGTATCTGTGCATGTCTTTCGGCGAGACGCGTGCGCGCACACACGCCGATCTCTCTCGCCACCAGAACGCAAATGCCACACCGTAATGAAGAGTGACCCGCTCATCCAGCCACGATCGCGTTTTACAATAATAATAATACAGAGGGAAAGTTCACCAGAAATCCCTGTTATCCGCGTACTTTGCCGTGTCCAACTCTGTTTTCCCCGCTCGCAAACTTCGTGAAGAAAATGATGCGGAGCTCTCTGAGGCGCTCCGAAGATTTTCACTTTAGTTCAGCCTCTCAAGATTCCCCCCCTGTGACAAACGATAGTTCGGTACAAATGTACACCAAGATGATTTCCAAGTGGAAAAACCTTTTTAAGTAAAACTTTGCTTCTTTTGCGCTCGTCGCCAAATACAGCAGCGCAACACTCGCGGCTGCGCCGAATTACGCAGTGCCGCGATTGCCTGTAGTTCCAGGTGGGCTCGCAGAAAGTGAGACTTCCCGAAAGAAACACTAATTCAAATCTAATTACAAGCAATTAACAGCAGTGGATTGTAGCACTGCAGCATATCAGGTGCCCCTCCGTTTATCCGGCGGCTGGATGGCTTGACGCAGCGCGCCACCACGGAGCGCAGTGCACCTTGTTCACATGAAAAAAGTCTCCGTTTTAACAGACAAAAACATGACTTACCCGTGACCATAAGGCAAAGGATGAGATAAGAAGCCGTCATTTTTGGTAGATTTGGCCGCTGAATGGGTTGCGTAAAGAGCTTATCTCTCTGCGTCTCTGCGACTGAAATGAGCTGCTTGTGGTTCCGCCGCGGCGCCGGGCGGTCACCGGACTGATGAGCGCGCAGGGGCTGCCTCAAGCAGTAGCATCCAGGGTAAGAGTCTGAGTGGCCCGAACAGTCTGGAGAACCTCTGTTAGGAGCGCATCTCCGTGGGTAGTAACTTTTTCGTCCTGAATCAGCGTGTTTTCCCCGCGTGCCCGTTCCCCGTCACGCAGTCACACCTCTCATTTGGAGCAGTCCATGAACGAGAGCAGTCCACGAACGAGTGCTGTCTTTCTTCTGTCTGTCTTCTTCTTTTTATAAACGCGCAGCGCTCCGGAGCGATTTCTCCTGGCCGGCGATGCGCAGTGATGAACCCCGGCGAAGTTAACCGTTGCTGGAGTCTGTTCCCTTCTCTCTCTCTCTCTCTCTCTCTCTCTCTCTCTCTCTCTCTCTCTCTCTCTCTCTCTCTCTCTCTCTCTCTCTCTCTCTCTCTCCCTCCCTCCCTCCTTCTCTCTCTCTCTCTCTCTCTCTGTTTACCCGTTAATCACTCTTGCCACCGGTAGAAATGCGCGCCGGCAGTCATCTGGTGATGGTGTCGGGGTACCAAATCTATCTGAGGGCCGAGGTCGGTGCAGCTCCCCTGCCTCAGATGCATCAGATGCAGGGGGAGGAGGAGAGGGGTGCTGAAACCCTGCCATTGGCTGGCCCCAGCATCATGGGGTGGGTCTTTTAAACACATTTCCATGTTAAATCAGTGCCTCGCTGTGTTTTTGGGTGAAGCAGCCCACTGAGACCAGAATGTCATCCATTCATACACAGAGTGTGGAGACTGTTGCTCAAGTATTTGCTCTATTGATGCTGAAGATATCGTGGAAGCATCCATAGTCCACACATATATTCCTCCCTTGTGGTCTTCAGGGTTTTGTAATCTTTCCACTGCAGCTTTGCAATTCAGTCTCCCCAACAGCTGGAGTTATATTTTACACATCACTCACTTTCAGGTGGAGGTGATATCATCTTGCCAGCACAGATCAGCTCTGACTATCTTTATTTCACTTGTCTTCCCATCTAAATGAAAGTTTTTGTTGTCAATTGTAGGTCAATTTTTAATTACCAGGACACTTAACTATTGAAAATGAGCATCCAGTTCGATCTGCCATCGCCCAATACTGCAAATGTAATTAGGCCACATTTAGTTGTTTTAAATTGGCTGCAGCTGTTTTGCCAAATGGCAAAAAATTCCTGGCTGGACAGGCACATAAATCCACCAATCCACATATCTCTGAAATACAGAAGTATTTCAGAGATACTCATCACAGTATGAAGAACCTCACGGAAGCACTTTTATTCACACTGATTTAAAACAAAGCTGGCTCTTCCATGGCTCAAGTGGGTGCTAACCCAAAGAGAAGGGAATGATTATTATATTTTAAACAAAAGCTAAAGGGCTATCTTAAAAAGATGAGAACAGCTGACAATCGCTCACCTGTGGCTGTTTATGTGACTGCTCTTTGAAGCTGCTCATTAGTTTTTCAATCAATAGACATTGATTAACCAAAATAATAGGCCTCCCAGTTACCTGGTTAATCAGCTTTCACTTGTATGTGTATTGTAGCAGCAGCGATTTAATTTAATGTTAACACTACCCCCCCTCCACACACACACACACACACACACACACCCACACCCACACACACACACAGCTGCTCTGTTAACTCAGCCAGGTGGTTGCTCTCCATAACACCGTAAAAAATTCATCAAAGTGTGAAAAACTGGATACAGAGGACTTGAGCATGTGCAGCTTCCTGACGGCGTCACCCACATAAACACTTTCTTTTTGACGTTTCTGAGCTGTGTTTAATTAAAAACAGAAGCACACAGTTAGAGCAGGGATTCACCACCTCTCCCTACGTACACACACTTCACACACACACTTCACACACTCCACCCCGCCCTCCAAACAGTAGTTTTAAAACCCTGGGGCTGGCTTTCCTGTTTATTGCCTCCCCGTAATGCAAACATAAGGGTCCCCCGCCAGTAAACACATGTTGATGGAAGAAACAGCTTGCACAGCTGGGAAGCCCAGTCGGGTCTGAGCGAGGGGGCATGCGGGTAAATTAGCATGTCGGAATGAGTGTGTGTGCAGGAATGGGTGTTTGTTGTGTCAAGTCATATTTAGGTGCTCAGAAGTTGGTCAGTGTGCCTTTTCTTTGTTGTATTTGTGACTCTTTGTCTTCACCGAGTGTGTTGCAAACCAGCAATGAGCAACTGGAGGGAAGGGCTTGGGTGAACAGTAAAACAGCAGGGGAGGGGGCTTCCCTTGGCCGTAGTGAGATAATAAACTCAACACCCATTTCGAAGACAATGCCACCAGAAAGGGCGCTGCGATTGAAATGTATGATGTCCTGCGTCTCACACAGATGGACAGACAGATGAGGCACACACACTGCTGTTGACTGAAGCCAGTGGTCTTAATTATACAGGCCTCTCTGGCATCAAATAGAAGGTGCCCATATCCCCCAAGCTTTTCAGTATGTGAATAATTAATGACTGATGGGGGGTGTTTCAGCCTTGGGTTTATTAATAATAAATATGGTTTGATATTTACTAAACTGTTCGCAGAGAGAAAGAGGTGACAGTTAAGACGTCGTTTGCATGGTAATTGTAAGCAGGTAATAAATAATGAATGAAATGGAGATATATGGAAATGGTATTCACAGAGAAATGAGAGAGATTTAACAAAATATTATCCCAGGCTCTCTTCTACACTGGGTCAATTAAAAAAAGAGATGTCAGTCACCATGCCTGCCCTTAAATTTATGACCGCTGGGTTCCTCTTTTGTCTGGCCAGAATGCTGATCTAACGTTCAGGTGGAGGGAAAACGCATTCATGCCGTGCTTGGTTAGAGCAAGTATGAAACTGAATTAAACCAGCCTCATTTTCTGGTGAAGGAAGGGAAGAAGTTTCTGCCTCAAATGTAAACGTAGCCTGTGAGAACTTGAGGAATGCTGAGCTTTGTTTTCTCTGAAACCCCCTGGATGCTAAGGGGAGACTCTAGATGCTTTTAAAATCAAAATAAACACTGCAAGCATGCTAGAATGCGCACTCAAGCCCCTTTTTATGAAGCTTGGGTTTGAGACACAGCCCAAAGGTTGAATTTCCACCCATTGTGGTTGTGTTTTTCCAGCATTCTTAGGGTCTATTGGTGTGAATATCATTACACTGGCTTTTACTGTAATTGTGATATTGAATGTTAAGCTGACCAGTGTCAACCATAACTCTTAATGCTGCTACATGTCATAACTCACCAGGACATACCTCTGCTCGTGGTATTCATCCATCCCGCTCACGAGTAATTCAATTCCATCCCCCCAGTCCAATAATGTGACGTCAATTTACTGTACCGGGCTGAAATTTGCAATTAAGCATTTTCTTTATGTGTGATTGACGAGCGGGATGGAGGCCATTAAAGCTCGGCATGGGCCTGGGGCGTGCTGCAGACGACAGGACTATTTCGAGTGTCATATCAAATCCGCGTTCTCTGCCCTCATATCAGAATATGACTCTATCTACCCATGGATTTTGTTTATGTCTGTAAAGAAAGTCTCTCTAGAGGCCTCGTTGAGGGATTCTTTTCCTGAGGGGTCAAGGAGAGGTTGAGGCTTCTGCATCAAGCTGAGCATAGAGGAGGGCGTGCATTACAGGAATTTGACTGCTGGACTTAGTTTTTGCAGATACATACAAGAGATCTGGTGTCTGACATTATCTTGGTCGTTACAGCAACCAAAAGACGCTGATCACCTGCCCTGATTCTTTTTCTTTTTTTTTTTTTTGAGCTTTCGAGCAAAAGCACTGCAATCATCTAAAAAAACGCATGGAAAAAACCCAGACGCATTTGCAAATTCCTCCCGCTGTCTTAGCGAGTCAGCAGAATATCGACCTGATAACACTTCTTCAATAAACTGATTAGAACATCCATGCAATTTTAGATCAGATTGGCTTGTTCCTTGGCCAGCCTAGCCGCCTCTTTGCTGATAAGTACAGCAGCAATCTGTCTAAAATATTCATGCCCTGATGCAGAGTTGTTGTCCCATGATGGGCCCCACTATGTGCAACATCTGTTCCTGATGTCATGCATGCTCTTGTGTGCCAAAAATGCCCCGATGGTGTCTGTGGCATCCTTGCCTTGCTAAGCCCTTTTGTAGACGCACACTGTGTTCTGCTATGATAAACAACTGAGACAATTCTGGTGTTTCAGTTGCTTGAGTGAAATTACAGAGTGCTTTGCAGCATCACACTGTGATTAGCAATTTAATTGATGAATGTGTTGCATAATTTCTGGTTATCATCATTATTTCATAAATATTACCCTAATTAACCTCAGTGTGATGGTGCACACAGTTGTGATGATGCACACAATAACCACAGAGTGTAAAGGTGGACAACGTTAGACCTACCGTAATCTAAAATAAAGCCAAAATAGTTTGCCACCTAGCGGTTACTGTAAGACACATTCTAAATTAATATCGGATCTGTTTAGTTGTTTAGTTTTTGCTTTAATTTTATATAAAACCTCATAAAACAACAACTGAGCTGCTCCTACGACTGGACAAGCATCAAAATACGAATTGGTACTTTTATTCTAGATTATTTGGCTTCGTGGCAAAGTAATGACATGCAGTTCCTGTTTATCCAATTACACAAGAGTTTAAAGTTTAACAACAATTTGATGACCAGGATTTAAATTGCATAAGCATTTAATAATGCAACAGTCGTCCTCATCATACCGATAAAAAAAAAAAAAAAAAAAAGCAAGTTAAAGGTTAAACTGCCCTATCGGTTTTACCCATGCACTGTTAACACTGACCTAATGTCTATTACAGGAAGAAGAAACAGGGGCAGCAGAAAGAGACGCAGTCAGCAGTCAGTCAAGGTAAATCCCAGCGTGGTTGTTTGCACCAGGCAGTAACTTCAGAGCTACCTTCACCGCTGGGTTTGCCTGACTCTCTGCTGACAGTCACATGGATGATCCATGACTGCCTGCTTGCTTTTGTGCCATGATCTTTTGCCGCTCATGCCGCTGAGAAAAACAAATAACTAACCCAGCTCCGTGCTGCTATAAATAATGAATGACTCGCCCCGCTGTCACTTCTCATACCCTGTCATGCCATGGCCGGGCCCTTATTAGGGTCTGTCCTTTCCTCATTGCTGCTTCTGACTCCAGCTTTGTTATTGTTCTGGTCGACTTGCACAGGCACCTCTTTAGTAAGCTGGCTGTCACTCTGTGCTGCATGGGTGACAAACAGAAGTAAAAGCTGCTTTGGGGTTCTAAAAACAAGGACAAGTGATGCCCCAGGGTTTTTTTTTTCTCTAGATAATCCGCCTTGACCTGGAACAGGTAGATAAGTAATGTTCAGCCGAGACATCAATGATAGGTTTGCACATCTGAAGACCTGAGCTAAATCAGGTCCAGAATTCTGGCTGGTCAGTGACCTTTTCATCTCTAATAACAAAAGCCTTTGCCCTACACTGAGACCCAGTGAGAAAAACGAACAGCATTCCATTGAAGTTAAAAAACACGTTTTCACCCTTTGTGCAAAGGAAGAAACTGCTTACTTAAACAGACACATAATATGCCCTGATCCACCCATCCAGGCAGGAGAAATCATGGATTATTTACATATGCAGCTGCGTCTGAGAAAAATGAATGAGGAACATGTGGCAAGCAGTGAGATGAGAGAGAGAGAGAGATACGACCGGTCCTTTTTAACACAAACACCGGGGTCTGAGAATTCACAGGAGGATGTAATTTTAGAGGGAGACACGAACGCAGTACAAACTGTTTACCCTTCTCTTATCGGTTTCAGCTCTCCATTCAAAATGTGCCTGGAAGCCACCAGAGCCTGAGGCGGGTGCTGACCACCAGCTGATCTTGGCTCCTGCGGTCGGTTTCTCTGTCCACGGAGCAAAAGCATCAAATCATGGCCTACAGCAAACAAACCCTGACAGATCTTCTCATTTAAAATTCACTTTGGGACAGCTGTGGTGCCATCCAAACAGGGGGAGGGTGGAAAGGTGGAGGGGGTGGAAAAGTTGGAGGGGGTGGAGTGGGGGGCAGGCAGTAGTCAGTATAATGCATGCAGAGTGTCTGCACATCCTGGATGACAGCAACACGAGCGCTTGTCACAGGAGACATCAGTTCTACTTAGTCACAGGACTGCAGGCCAATCCATACGAGGCAGCGCTGTGCGAACTCTATTAATAGTTATCTACCTTGGAGGAGTTATTATGCTGAGTCGGGAAATGACAGAAGAATAAAAAGGATAAAAGTCCCAAATTAAAGAGGGAGGCTGGATCTGCCTGACCGAAACTCTTCCGATCTTCACTCTCACGCTTCTTTTGTTAGCATGTGGGTTTGGCAGGCTGGCAGTCCCAACGCATATGTGATGGGCATAATAAGGATTAGTTATGGGGCGGGTGGGGGGAAGTGGGGTGGCAGGTGCAGGAAGTTTAGAGGTTTGGATGAGATGAGAGCTAATGACAAGCTGCATGTGGTGGCAAGAGGGGAAATAAAGGGGAGGAGAGGCAGGGGTCCTTACATGGCCCTGTTTAATTTTTCATCACACTGCTAAATTAGGAATGTTAATGGTCATCACTTATTTGTCAAATTGTTTTAGCTGAGAAGGTGGATGTCACATTGACTCTCCTGGAGGTCAAGAAAGCCAAGCAGTGGAGAGGAAGAGAGTAGATCAAAGACTGCTGATCCCACCGAATAAACCCCACCAAACCACCGTGTTTGAGGGGCATTTACTCCAAATGGATTCTCCGGACTGTTACACTAAGTAGAGCAGACGTGATGTAAAATACAACATCTGGAAAGACTTTGGCACACTTAATTCACATAGGTTCTTCCGCTGTGGGTGCAGCAAATATGTAAACAAAATATACCACAATGTGCACATCCCCTAATTACCCTGGAAAAGACAGTAAGTTAATATTGATTTGCTTTAAATCAATACCACATTCCTTTCAGTGTTCATATAAATATGCGGCTTGCTCTTCCTCAGATTATCCGCTCACATTTGCTGTAATCATCTCATGATGCGTCTCCATATGCATGGCAATTTCAAAGTACCGCTGCATGATGTGTCCATTAGAATTCCGCAGATTATTTGAAAGACTGTTAGTGTCAATCATCCTTGAACTTCTCTGTATTTTTAGTTCACATGTCGGCGCTCTTTTAAAAAAATGGAAGGACTTTAAGGGAAGAAAAACACTCAGAGATTGAATAATCAACCTCCCCTTGGGCGACACTTGGTGGATCTGATTTCCAAGATTAGAAAAAGAGAAAGAAAAAAAAATGCCGGACTGGCGTTTTTACTGCCTCTTCAAAATTGCAAATGTGTAGATCCGTGGATAAGTGTGAACCCCACAGCTGCCAGTCAAGGCAAAGAGACACAAAGGTCCCTTGTGTTCGATGCTAAACACTGGCCAAGAGAGAGAGCGAGAGATCTCTGAGCACCTCAGCTGTCTTTGCAGCAAATGCTGCTAACACAGATCAGCAGGTCAACATTGGCAAATCAACGTTATGAAAGGCAATTCTATGTGGGAAGGGAAACATGTAACTTAGCTTCATTTCTTTAAAAATATTTACTTTTTTCCAGCATACATTAAAAATAAAGGAAGGCAGCCTTTAGTATTTTTAGTTTTTTCAGATGTACCTTTTTTCCACTCTCATCTCTCAATCTCTTTTTAATAGACTCTGAGAAGAATCTGTTGCTGGGGATATTTTGAAAGACATGAACAGCCGAAGCAGACTGTGTGAAAAGAGGAGGAAAGGTTCTGACGCAGAAAGAAGGTGTGATTTCCCACTCGTCTTTCCTGTTAGTCCTGACCCATCTTGGTGGAAGAGATTAACGAGCACCGATTGTCATTTTTAATTTGACCTAGTGTGTGTAGCTGTAAAGAAAAACCTCTTCACATTATGCTTAAAAATGTAGTCAGACTGTATTTCAGGCAGGTACTTAAACTAAATGTCAGCTGAAGCACAGATATTTTAGCCTTTAGAAAAACAAACTAAGGAAGCAATATTTATAATATTTCATCTGCATCTGCAGTTCATGCGGAAGCTTTGTGTCCTACAATTGATAAACTCTGGCCAGAGCAGATTTAGCAGAGTTAGCCTCTGCTGTTTAGACTAAGGCGCTCTCTTATCAGCGCTATTATTAGCCAGCCACTCGCGCTCTGTAGCTGCCTTCCTACCAGTATTGCCTGATTGCATTCTTCACTCTTATTTTAGCTGCATCTCCGGCTTTTGTTAACCACGTGCGCTTTCCTCGCAGTTTTTGTTAGAGGCCACGTCCTCCCTCTGATTAGAACAGTTTTTAGAAAACAGGATATGAGAGGAAGTTCATCATGCCTCCCCCATCCCGCCACACCACAGCGCCAAATGGCGCCTCAAACCACGGAGATGCGAACCAATTAATTCTGTGACTTCATTACAATTCACGTCGGAAGCTGTAAGCCAAGGTTGAACCCCAGAGTGAGCGAAAAAACAGAAAAGCTGCATGTTTTACTGTTATATCTTTTAGAAAATGAAAGAGGTAAGCAGAAAAGAGAACTTATGTAAATATTAGTCTTATTCTTCCACAGCTTGGCACAGATCTTCATCCCAAGTGGCTCGCAAATTCTGGAACCTATTTGCAAAACGAGCGTTGCGCCAGGCAAATGCAGGTAAACTACATTGCTCAACGGTACAACCGTTTCATATTATTAAAGCACGTTGTGCTGAGATTACCGTAAGTGGACTTGTGAACTAAAATGAAAAGGGGACCCTTTTGAGGGGAGAATAGATCCATTTTGCTGTTGGATGATCACTTGAAAGCTTTGTGATGAGAATAAGTGAATTTTGACCAGTTGCAGTAAAGCTGATTCCTATCAGTTAAAAAGTTGTCCCGGGGGCCTCAGCGGAGGGGGTGAAGGGATCTGGGAAATTATCCATGAATACATCAAAGCCTTCTAAAGCGGATCTTTGTTTCAGATATGCCTTTGCACTGTTTATGTTCTGTGATGCAATTGGGCTAGCTGAAAGCAGACACACAAGCATATAATCCAGCAACAAAACCTATGCCTTATATGCTGCATTGCTCCTCTTGCACGTCTGCTGCAGCGTTGACCTTTAATAGAAGTATATTTACCAGAGATCTCTGAGGTCCTGTTCATTATTGGTCTCACACAGACTCAAGTGCCTCTGTGGAAACTCCACAGTTGTGGTTGCCCTCAACCAAACCAGCTCATTATTGTTAGTGTGAAGAGCCTGTCAGATTCATTATGTGTTTCCCGCACCACACGCTGAAGAGACTTGTGTAGAGTCGCAAAAAGAAAAGGACCTTCGGAGGGATGGATGGGAGAGTGGCAAGCGTTTGTAGCTAAGCGCGTGCTTGACCTGAAATATGATTGATTAGTACGTTCTGGGGCTGACATGCCCTCGCCGCAGCTTAAATCTGTTAGCTCGACAGGCAGGGACTGTGGCGGACACAGAGTCAAAACTGTTGTGAATACCAGGCGGCAAATATTATGGTTGGCTGGCAAGCCGCAGCCCAAGTAGACTGTGATAGCATAAATAAACATCCTGACAGTGCAGGTCCATGTTTGGCTGGGTATATGTGCCTGCATGTGTGTGTTTGTGTTGGAGATGCCTGTAATGATGGGTTCTATGTTACCCCTTGTATGTTATACCCCTGCTTTGACATGGAACATAATACAGGATGGCAAAAGCAGAGGAGTCATTAACAGCTTTTTAAACAAGGGTGGCTCCCTCCAAATCTGACCAAAGGCAGGCTCAGTGACATCCTGAGTGAAACGAAACCAAAGCGCATTTAGAGGTAATGTACCTAGCCAATTTTGTCATGATAGATCCTTGTTCTCTCTTCTCATTAATCCCAGACGAGCTAATGTGGATTCAATGCAACTCTGACAAAGGTCACATTCAATTAATTCTTGGTAAAGCCAAAGCTCGGTCCTACAGAGGCGGGCGAAACATAATAAGACGCAATGCGATCAGTTTATTTGTCAGTGGCCATTAGCTGCTACATCAAAGTACCAATGACATCAGAGACTTGCTGAGAGCTGTCATTATAAGGCTGTTTGAAAGGCTGTGAGGTTAGATTCCAGACTTCACTACATCCTACCTGCTCTACGGGGATGGAAGCCCCCACAGCTGCAACCACTGCTCAGCAGCCCCTGCACTCGTTCAGGTTCACACCAGTTTCTCCCAATAATTAGCCAACAAGGTAAGAAAAGGAGGTGTTTTGAATTGATGATTGTTATTTGAAATCACTCCGTGCTTTTATCTCTATAATGACCTAGTATGGGTGGATTTCCTCTCCACACTGGGATTCTGTGATGAGTGTCACCTAAAACACACTTTTGGCATAAGGATGATGTTCAGGCTTTAGGGTTCATGCTGCCATATCTTATTTTTGTTGAGTTACTCATTAATCCTTTTCTATTCCCTCCTTCAAAGCAGAGAAAATGTTTGAACAAAGGTAACTGGGAAACACAGTCTTGCATAGTTGAATAGTTCAAATAATAATAGGTAAAATTATACTGCAGCTTTTATGCAACCTATAGATGCAGAAAAATTGAAAATTACCCAGAAAAGTTCAGGTATCAGACAGCTTAATGTGCTAATTTCAGAGGGTTCCTGCAAGAATCCCTGCTTGACAGACTCACACTTTACATTATCTCTACTGCCCCCTCAAACAGACGCAGAACTCTATGCTGTGCCGTGCACCTTTATTCCCTAGCTACTTGGTAAAGATGACATGTCTCTGATGGCCAAACTCACTGTGCTGCCTACCTTGTCTGTCTCCTCGCGAGCCGCTTTACAGCTCATGAGGGGTGGGAAACGGAGTAAGTGACATGTTTGCACTGCTCACTTTTCTCAGAAGAGACTTAAAGTAGCTGATATGTTGTTTTGTTTGTTGTTGGATGCATCCGTCGCAATTAGCCCAGAGCTCAAATTGTTCGAACGTTGTCCCCTCCGACTAGCTCTGGCTAATAAGGAAGGCTGAGGAGCCAGTGATGAAGAGCAGAATGACACTGACCTCAAAATGTCAGCTGGTGTTGCATTTCTTATTGTTTACTCTCACTGTTCCGCTCATCGGTGTGCATGATCATGCTGAGGGCTCCTGGCAGATGTGAACTATAGTTATTTCTTATACAATTAGTTACAATTGGAAAGAAATTGATAAGGCTAAAAATGTCTCGTGGCTTTTTTGTTGAAAGGATGGAAGCTCATTATTGGGAATCAGCCTGAACCTTGGCTCCTGGCATCATTCATTTGGGGAGCTATGAGGCTCATTATCCTTTTGGAGAGACTACAGGTCAGAGCACCACAACCTGCCCTCTGCAATCACCACAGCAACAAGACCGGCAGAACTGTAGCAAGACATTAGGCAGCGCATTACAGTCTTTAGCCATTATCATATTTGCTGTATAGATGGGTAGGATGAGATGGAAAAGGCAACAGCCATCAGTCACTATGAATCAGGTGATTGATGGTTGTAATTTCCTGTTTAGGGACAGACTGTACGCCTCACTGGTTCTTGAAGTTACATCTTAGCAGGTCCTGGCACGATGCATGAATGGGGGAGGAGCTTTGAACTCCCAAGGAAGGTACAAAGTCAATAATAACTTTGGGTAGAGGTTCAACTATGTCCTCAAACTGTAAATTCTATATGAAGTAGTATCTCATCTTTTAATTTGAAATTTTGATCAATTTTCTGAATTGAGAAATAATGGATCTAAGGCCTGAATAAGCTATGGGCTAAAGAAGATTCTGATTCCATTCTTCTGTATGATTGTGTTACGCTCTCACTCCATGTCTACGTCACATGCCATGATGAGAAATCCCTTTAGGAAAACTGACAAGCTGCTGTTGGCCGCTTTTCTCAGTACTCATGAAGCGTTTGAGCTGATAGCATTAAGATTCAGCTTTAATTTCTGTGCTAATACACACAATAATGAAAGCTGCAATTGTGCATATTTTTACCATCACGAGAACATACAAGCAAATGTTTCTAGCAACCCGTCTCACATAACCTTAAAGCCCAAAGAGAAATATTATGTTCATAATCACGAAGGACACTGTCCTTTCATGTTACTTAGGCAGCTGAATTTTTTTATATTTCACCTGTCCTTGGGTTGACAAACCAGCAGCAGCAGAGTTCTGCCACAAGCTGTTTTTATCTACTTGTTGCTATTGGAAATAATGAAACTTGGGCTCAAGGACCCTTTCATAGCTTTGATAGATGCAGCTATCTATTCTTGAGGCTTTTTCTATACCCCTGCTGGTAATATGGCCACCATCTGCCCTTATCACCCATTCCAATCTGCTGCCCTCTCTAACGGCTGGGTTAGGAGTGCTGTTTCATTTTGATCATGTTTGTGATTCCCACATCGCCACCCCTTCCTGTTCCCCACCCACCCGGTCCCTGACTCCCATGGCTGAATGATAATGGAACAAAGCTGCTGTTCACTCATCTGTGCATGTGCGTCACATGTCCTGCTTGAAGCCCTCCTTCAGTTATGGTGAATCATCTGGGACGGAGTAACTGGAGCACATGGTCACTCTGCCCCCTGGCTCTGCCAGTGCCAGTGCTGAATTCATCGCCTGCCCAGGGAGAGCTGAGAGAGGGACTTAACTCAGGCCTCCCCTCCCTCGCCTCAGAAGCCTGCAGAAATCAAGCCCGCATGGGTGGCCCTGTCTAAGATTGTTTGCTCTTAATTGAGTTGCTCACTCAGTTGCTGGCCCTCGGGGACACCTCCATGTCACTCTCAATGATTAACCTAAATTTCATCCATCGTCCACGACTGCTGCCAGATCTGGCAATGCTGAGAAGTATGTGTTGAGACATCCCCAATAAGAGAAGGAGAGAAAAGGGAAAGAGGTGAGCGGTCTGCCAAGGTAAGATTTGATGAAAGTGGCAGATGAATCCATCCATTAATGTGCACGTCTACACATAAAACAGAAAAAGTGAAGATGAGGATAATTAGGATACCTAGTAAAAGGTCCAACTTTCCTGCCTCAGCAAAAGCTATATTGCACTGACGTCATGCAGAATGCGTTGAGCTGATCAAGTGGGTTTAAAAATGGCTTCTGTCATACCGAGTTCCATTAAACAGCTTTGGAGTAGACCAATTTGGGCCTTTTAGCTCTGGCCTAGCTCCAGGGGATCGGATAGTAATGTATGGGGCTTTTTGTGAGTGTGTCTTGTGCTCAGTTGCTCATTTCCCCCCTGTAAGTAACAGATCAGAAGCAGTGAGGAAGTGAAGAGCCATTCTATCCAGTTTCTGCACTGGGCCAATCAGACCTTTCTGTCTATTGACACTCTAAGAAGCAGGATAAATCATGTCAAGCAGCATCGACCAGAATTTTACTCATGAACAGCAGCTCACAACAACACATAGATTTGCTGCTGTCGTTGATAAATGTGAAGTTATTTACCCGCCTTGATGGAGACCATCAGCAAGTACCATTGTTTCCTGCTTTTAGGTTGTCACAGCTTTTTCTTGCGGTCACCCTCTCTTCTATTTTTTCTCACTCGCTTCATTTTTCATGCCTGCTTTGTTTCTGAAACAAAGTGTGTGTGTATGTACGTGTGTGCGTGCGTGTGTGTGTGTCGGCAGCCATCTCCCTGCCAGAGCACTCATGGAGAAGTGATGGGCATGGGGAGTCTGTGGGCCAGCAACCATGAAATAAATATGGATGGTCCTGAGTGAGATGAGCGAGGATCATCTGTTTTGCCATCTGCTTGTGCGAGAGTGTGGATGTAATGATTGTAGTCCTGCCTAGCCTTGTGAACCCTCTGTTTGCTGGGAATGCCACAGAAAAACACACTTACAGAACTTAGAACTCCCACCTAATGCATGGGCGTGTGTATCTAAATCTCTATCTATCTATCTATCTATCTATCTATCTATCTATCTATCTGTCTATCTATCTATCTGTCTATCTATCTATCTATCTATCTATCTATCTATCTATCTATCTATCTATCTATCTATCTATCTATCTATCTATCTATCTATCTATCTATCTGTCTATCTATCTGTATGTGTATATATAAATATATAAATAAAGTGTGTGAAATGTGTGTGTGTGTGTGTGTGTGTGTGTGTGTGCGCGTGCGCGTGTGCGTGTGCGTGTGCATGTGCAATGCACACACACACACACACACTTCTTCCTCTCAAAGATTCTGCAGTGTAGGTAGAGGAAACCAGACACGACAGCACAGCGGGGCCAGACCCACCAGGCTCAGGTAGTCATCTGCACGGCCACTGAGGCCATTGGGAACGACAGGCTGACGAGTGCCAGGCAGGATTGGTGTTGATGATGGTTCAGCTGGCAGCCCTGCTATGTCTGACTGTCTGTTAGTGCATTCTGCATGAAACATGGGAGATGTGGGTTGGTTTTTTTTTTTAGCAAACCTGACTGTGACAGAGTGTGAAAAACGCTGGTTATTTCCCAACACCCTTCCTTACGCTCTATCCCCTAAGCAGATGACCTGTTTTTTTGTTTTTTTTCCTTTTCTTTGGATGCCTTGGTTGCTGGGGTCTAGTTATAGTACGAGTGTATGTTTTGAAAAAGAAAGGAGGGGGAAAAAAAACAAACTGCTGAATTATACATATTCCTTATGGAGGGTGACACAGTAGGAGCTCTCAGAATCAATCTTGACGCTTGGATAGAATCAGGGAGCCCAGAGAAAATGGCAAACATTTCTGTGGCTCAATAGCCTGATGCTCCTATAAATATGTTTTTATGGCCTTGGATGACTTGGGGCACAGAGATGTCTGGAGCTCGTAAAGGTGCTTGCGTGCTAGATTGTACAGTGTAATGTCCCAACTGCAGGTTATAAAACATTGTAATTTAACTAGCTTGTATAATATAGAAATCGATTGCATGCCAATCAGAGCTCAGCGTGTTAATGTCACAAAGTAGGCTGTTGAAGGATGCTGACACGATCTCATCCCTCAGCCTCTACCGCAGCTGATTATATTGCAATATCGACTGTTTGCACAACAAAGTTACAAATGCGCCCAAGACTGTCAATTGAAATTTCAGCTCATTTACTGGAACGTCAGCCGAGGAACCGAGTGTTTCGCCGTCTCTGATATTTTATCCATCCTTTGGGTTAAGTGTTGTCTCGGGAACTCTGAGCAAAGCAGGCTGCCGAGGGTGGGCTTGGGTGAGAGACACTGTAAAGAGGCTCTTGAACTACAGTTTTCTGTCAGAAAAGAGCCGAACAAGAAAAGATGAGCAAAAAATGCTAGCAATTGGTGGCAAGAAGATCTGCTCCACTTCAGATTGTAGCCGCCGCCAGCTGCTCAAGCACTACCCATGAAGCTCATTTGCTCTCTGTGTCTCTGTCTCCAAGTTCTTTGTTTCTTTTTGTCTGATTAGGAATTTAACAATGTTCTCTTTGGTTAAAATGCTAAAACAATAAAGAAACCCGTGATGTTTTTCCTCCATATTCAGTTTGAAGTATTACCAGCTGGCATAACATGCTTCTTTTTTTAAAATCTCACTCTGACATTTAAACTACAGTGAAAGCACACTTTGAAATCTGTGACATGAAAAAGAAGTTATACCTATCATAGTTCCACAGGAGACACCAGTGAGTTTTGAACCTTTGAAATTTAGTGTCTGCCCTATACCTTATTTATCTCCTGTTTTTTGAACCGCAGAGAGTTGCACTGACTGCAGACTTGGGATGCCATGACGCAGAGAGAGTTTAATGTCTCCTCCTGGGTTCTTCTTTCAATGTCCTTTAACTCTCTGATGATTCACCTGCCAATAATAAAATGTGCCTTCCTTTCATGTCTCTTATATTCCAATGAAGTCCAATAACAAGTTGCGGATTTAAATAGAGCAGCTGAAGCCTGGCACCAGCTCCATCCCCCGCTCAACATACGGCTGGAAATAGCCAGGATCTGGCCGAAGACTTAACAGGGAAATCGGGATTAAGTTCAGCTTGATGTCGCCCATCCCACCGCTGCCCAGATCTCTGCCTGTGCTTCCTCAGCGACCCTGTCGCATTTTTGTGGGTCACGTCATAGAGTTCCTGTCATCAAGGGCGGCGGGTTTTAATTTCCGTAGGCTATAATATCTCCTCCCCAAACCCTTCCCCTCTTTATTTTTCCTTCCACCGATAACAGTTAATCCTTAGCTCACATTAAACTGTGACCGACGATCAATTAAAGCCCTGCCTTGGCCCGATAGCGATCTCCTTTTGCAGAAGCCAATAGTGAAGCAAGTTTGTGTATCTCTCAGTGCCTGCTTATTGTGTATTACACATGTGGACGGATCCTTGTGTGTGTGTGTGTGTGTGTGTGTGTGTGTGTGTAATGAAAAAGAAAGCCATAACAGAGAGTCATCTCTTCAGCTGGTTTCAGTCAGCTGCCAAGCCGCAGGGAGAGCTTTCCATTGATTTTCATCGCCTCTTAACCGAGATGAAAGACAATAAAAAACAATAACAGCGATGATCACACTGCTGCCCATGTGTGCACACAATGATTATCCATATCTTAATTAGCACTCCTTCCTTATTTGTAATTATTTTATTTGGAACCAGCCTTATCATTGTTCTAGAATTTATAATGAAAATGATTCACACTGGCTTGTCTTTGTGTGTGCGGGTCTGTGTGTGTGTGTGTGTGTGTCCTCTTTTTGGGGGCAGTCCAGTGGTGATTTCCCTGGTATTCAGAAGATCTTCAGTTTTTCTTCATTCCAAAGAAAGTTGGGTGGGCATTTATTTTTTTTTTTTTGGTTTTTAACTGAACTTGTGCCAGTTTCATGGCGTAAAGTTGTTTCCAAAACTCCTGGCATAGTCATGAAACTCGCTAGCAGTAATGAAGGGTTTGATTTGGTGGTGCCAAATGTGCCTTGCCGTGTGAAATGGAAGGCTGGCTAGTGGGAAGTCGGGATTGGGAGGGGATGGCAGTGGAGCACAGCATAGGACAGGGCGGAAACAGAGGCGGAGCACAGTCTCCAGCGTGCAGAGTGGCTGCCAAGTGAACTGTCATGTTAGCCACCGGGACTGGCTGCTGTGGGCATCAGGTTGTTTTGGTGTGTACATCAAAAGGACAGGCTGTGAACATGAAAACTCAGCTCGTTTTTTTTCCCCCAACTAACCAATCTTTTGCCTTTCCTACACTACTTATTCTTGTTCCTCTTGCTCTTAGGCTTTCTTTTTGGTCTTTCCCCCATGAGATGTCTACAGACAAGGTGCTGTGGAACGTTTGTGCTCAGGAAGAGCGGCAACACGCCTGCAGGAACGCCACGGTGGTGCATGACAGACCTGACAGAGGTACCAGAGAGATGGGTGTGGAGAAGAAAGGTGGCCACCAGTCTAAAACCGTCCTTGACTCTGTTGCAAAAGATGACAGCCTATCACAGTATTGCAAGCAGAGCAGAGGACCCGGGTAAACCACACACGAGCTTCTCGCTGGTTCACAAAACATAAGTAATGTACCATCTGCTGCCATTTTCACCTCCCTTGTGCTAGTTTGTTTTCCACTCCTAGAGGATACTTTTGCTTGAATTCTGCAGACTGCAGACAATCACACCAGCCTGGCGCTAATGCGCTGTAGCTTACTGTGTTTTCAGGCGTTGCCCGCCTTTCTTCTTTTATTGTTTCCCCCGGATGCAACTGTATTCTTGGCCCGCACGGAACACTGGCCCCTTCGCAACGCTGTGTCGCAATTATGCCGCGAGTGATCTGATTTCAAAACAAATAGATCCAAGTTTGATTCCTTCCATATATCCCCTTTTCTATCCCATTTTTTCCGCATGTTCTTTTTAGCTGGCAGGGCTTAGCTGCGACCTAAATTATGGGTTGGTGGGTGTTGAGGGGGGTGCCGTAAGAATCAAAGAAAGATTAATGTCGTGTTAGTTCATCCGAGTGTAGCTCCATTTATCAGCTGCGGTAAAAAATAGATGTCATTGTAAGATAAAAATAAAGTTATGTGAATTGTCCAGTTAAATGAAGCAATGACACTGTGTCCTAGGTGTGAAGAAATTAAAAGCTAATTTATATTCTGTCAACAACGCAGTTAAAGAGATTACTTTAGCGTTTAGCACAAAATTTTAATACTGTATGACATTAACATTAGGTTAAAATAGAGCGATAAAAAGGTTTTAGCTACTAGAAACAACTTTGCCAGACATCAAAATAATTTGTCTCAGGGAACTGCACAGAGAAAGCTAAGCCCAGGCCTTTATCTGCGGTGCTACGTCTCCTGTCAGTACTGAAAATGCTGCTCGCACATAACATGTAAAGGTACGAGGGGGTACACAAACGCATCGCGCTGCCAAGGCCTGCCACAAATCTTTTCATCTCGGCACGTCTCAGCGACTCTAGTATGAACCGCAAACTGCAATTTCAAGAAAAAGCGCGCCCCGTAAGTGCCACAAAGCCTTGACTCCACTCAGTTGTAACAATTAGAGAACATTTGTGTTTTCATCAGAAAATTTGACGGTAATTTCCAGTTTCTAATCAGCAAAGCTTCCTGACTGCTTGCAAATGCAAAATCACAACAACACCTGGATTTATTTGAT
>CAAE01015044.1:1956633-1980427 GCA_000180735.1 Tetraodon nigroviridis | reverse complement strand
TGTTTAACCAAACAAAAACTCTAAAGACAACAACAACAGTCCCCCATCATTGGCCATAAAGTGCTTGTAAAGTAGACACAGTAATGCAAACTGGATTTTGCACACAAAAAAGTTCCTTTTAGCAAAGGTGACAGAAGTGATGCTTAACATTTTTCAGGGGATATTTAAAGGAATATGTAGCTGTAGCTGTTGTGTTATTCCATTGTTTACCAAACACTATGCAGAAAAATCATCGTCACTGTGAGGCAGATGTTGTTCTATGCAAAGGCCTAAAGATGTAGAGGGGATTCTTCCTTGGAGCAATATTGAATTTGATTGACTTACAACGAATTTGATTTCTGTGCTACACTAGGTTCATCTGGTACAAGAAAGATTATTTGCAAATTCAACAAAAACAGTCTCTTTTGTCAAGTTCCTGCAGTGTAAGCAGCCAAACACAACAAATGAGTGACCATAAAACAATCATAATTTACTCCAAACCTGCCCCAGATGTTGAAGTGAAAGCAGTCATGTTTGTCTAATGAACTGGTATTAAGCATGCTTCTTCACGCTGACCTACTATTTGTTCACGTGGGAAAAGTCATGTTTTCCGGAGCAAACAAGTGCGGATTTAGCAAATAAGTCAGCCCCAATCTGTTCCTGTGATATAACCATATATATATGTTTCAACAGGTCATAATCCACATTACACGGATTTAACATGAGATACACAGGGATTTGAGGAGCTCAGCATTGGGCTCAGAGATGGGCAAAAAGGAATCTCTCTTTTCCCTCTTTTTGTCATTCTTTTATCAGTTGCGCAGGGAGGGGGTGCTGCGTCCCCCCAATCTTATAAATCTTATAATCTCTTTCTCGTGTTGAACAGTAGCGTGGCAGCAAGGCCTGTGTATTAATAAATCCCCTATCCCCTTTTGTTGCCATTTCTGTCCAGTACAGCAACAGTTCTTGCCCTGTCCCCAGCCAACATTATGCTGTCGTAATCATCTTATTTACAGGATATGGTTTCATAAAACTGCCTCTGATGATCTCATTCACAAGAATTCATTATGATAAAGTGTGACGCTAGATTCAATCAAAAATTGCTTCTTGACCAACCAGTCTGTCGCACATCTCTAAAGGCGGGCGGGGGGTGGGGGGGTGTTCCATTACCTCTCTCCAGCCTCCAGCGTGCTGAACAGTTTTGGTTTTCTTCATACTAAGGAGCGAATTAGGTGCACAGCCTTAGAAAAAGAGGCTTTAGCTCTGTATCTCCACAAATCCGACGAGACAATTGGGACACAGATGCACAGCAAAGATCTCAACATTTTATCTTTATTTATTCACTTTTCAGCTAATGACAACAGCTAGGCAGCTATTCTTTTGCCCTCATAGGCGCACTGTTTGTAATCAGGAGGAGCAGAAAACCAGAGAAAAACTGCAGAAATTTAAAAAAATGCTCTGTAACCTTGAAGATGATTAGCTTCCATCTTGCTTTAGGCTTTAACAATGCACAATTTTTGTTGCTGTCAGCTAAAGAACAATAAAACAGCAAAAAAACTAAATCTAAATCTTTTCGGCAACCACGCCTGCCCTTCGTCAACCATCTTGCTGTGGCCCAGTCCACTCCCAACCCCCCCCTCCTCTCTGCTCCAATATGATAAGATTTACTGGCATGTTCAAATGGGTAATCTTGTTTATTCACTGTTGCTGTTTGGCTCCCGACATAACCAGGAGAATTAAAGCCGGGGAATCTCAGCAGGGGGTCAGGCGGGTAAAAAAGAAAATGTAGTTTTCTATCTCCATCCTGCTTCTGTCTCAGAGTTCATTATCGCTGTAACGGCCGATCGTCTTCTCACTGCGGCTTGTTTGGGCTTGTTGATCGTATCCCCGGCCTCCGGAATGCTTGTGTATCTGTGTGGGTGCGTATTAAAACAACTAAAAACAGGAAAAACTATTTGCTACAGTAAACAAATTTGTGTTCTGTGCCCAGTATCGAAGCCGAAACTGTCAAATTTACACCTAAATGCTTTAATTGCCTGTCTGTATTTGGGCAGCAAAGCTTGATAGATTGTGGGTTAAAGAGCGAAGTGGAGTGTTTGTCAGATAAAAACGCTCTATTTCTCCCTCTCTCTCTTCTCTTTCTCCCTCTCTTTCTGTAAAAGATCTTCAATTATAGGAGGCTTGTACTGCTTTCGCAACCCCCATCAATCCTTCACCTCCATTCCGATAAGCTTGCGTCTTTACTGCTCGGTTTTATAAGGGAAATGTGCAGACACCAAGAGCAGTCTATAGCTATTTTTTTCAGTTTTTTATTCACAAATACTCTTTTCTGATTGTTCTTTTACAGACGCATCTGATTATTGTCCATGTTATTTTATAAATTCTGTCCTAGTCTCACCCCAACTTCCAGAGGTGAAGAGGGGCCCCCATCACGCCTCATAGGTTAGAATGTTGTAAAATAGGCTGCTAGCTTAGTCAGTGGTACGATTTCACCCCGCTTCCATCAGGGCAGCACGAAAACAATCTGAGGCGAGAGGATGCAATCTCGGGATTCCAGGCGGCAGCAGAATGAAGCGGCCATAACAGTGGCAGAACGTGGCACTGATGGCAGCGGGCACGCCGTGCCACAAACGCAGCTTGCTTACAATTTTGCAGCCCTTGACAACCTCTTTATCAGCTAGGCAATCGGCTCACTGCATCGATTCAGCCAGGGAGAAAGAAAGGGAACTGCGTGGACAAGAAATCTTGTGTGACAGAACCTGTATTCGCACTCTTCCTCACTTTCAGTTGCTAATAGATAAGACATCAAGATACCTGCAGGGAATTGTTTGTAGTGGTGGTGTGACTGGTGTGTGTGTGTGTGTGTGTGTGTGTGTGTGTGTGTGTGTGTGTTTGGTGGCTTGGGGAGATGAATTCTGGGGGAGTTAATGGGTGGAGACCAAGGAGTAGGAAAGGGGGGAGGGTGGATGCAGCAGGTTGTGTGTGATTGCATCAGCCGTGGTGCTGGACTCAGCTTCCTGGATTTTGCTCATGTGTAGTGGTGCCATTGAAAGAAAGCGGGTTGCGCTGAGAAAAGGCACGGGAGTAATTCATTCTGCAGATGCTATTAGCTGTACTACATCTGGAAAACGCTCTAATTTCTCGAAATCTCTAAATTCTTGGTAAATCCCCACAGGTCTGCGGATTCCATTTAATTCTTCTTGCAACTTCTTGTGTTTCTCTTTGTTTCTGTCATCACATTGTCTTCCGGCATAAATCTGATACCGCAGGAGGTTTTCATATTTACAAAGAATCATATTTCAATTAAAATTGCTTTCTAAGCCCAACTAGGTAAATATGTTTTATTTAAACACAAATGAATTAAAACCTATTTCTTTTTAAGCTTCCACTGGAGGATGGATGAATGAATAGATGATAAATGTTTTAATAAATGTTTACCTTGAACACAGTAAGCTTAGGATGTAGGAGCTGATCAATCAAAGTTTTATTACCACTTTAATTGTGTTTGTAATGGGTATAGTTAAGATTTGGTTGTTGTTGGTTAAGACTGCATCATAGAGGACAGCAAACATACCATTTCGAGCCACTGCTGTTATTACAGGTGCAGGTTGACGGATTTGGGGGGTTTTGTCATGAAAGACAGTTCTTCTGTTTTATTCATCAGTTCCATTCCAGTTCAATCTGTTTGTACTTGCGAACACCATCTTCTTTAAAATCGCAGGAATAGAAATCCATAAACTAATGTGTGCATTGAAGCATGTGCTTTCTAGTTTCCTTTTGTTTACATTCTTCATATCCTGCCGCTCTAAATCAAAAACCTATTTCACTCCCCTAGACCACTTTACCCTCACCTTCCTTTTTCTTTCCTCCCACACTTGCTCCCACTCACCTTTGCAGACCAATGGTATACGTTTGTGTGGTCACAGTAGTAGGAAGCCGGCTTCCTCTGATTGCAGTGTGCTGGGGATTAGAGGGAATGTGCTGTAATGTATTCAGGCTGGTATTTTGCTGATATCCCCTGATGATGCTTTACAGGAACACCACACCCTGACTGGAATGCTGCCACGCTGCAAAAGATATGCAGAGCACAAGGTGGAGTAAAAAACGTCAGAATATAACGTCAGGGGGTTCGCTTGTCATGCAAAGGTTTTTTTTTTTTGTTGTTTTTTTTTTGGGGGGGGGGGGGGTGAACACATGCAAAGTTTATGGAGCGTAAAGGGGAAGTGTTAGAAACTTTTAAATAAAACATTGGGCCATTTAGAGGGCTGGAGAAATAATGGAAATCATATACTGTATGCATATCACCTGATCTTTTTCACCCCTTTGTCATTTGCAAAGCTGCAACATGGGATATTTTCACAGCAAAGAAGGAGACATAGTTTGATTTGCATTCATTCAAACATCAAGGGCACATTAAAATAAGGGCAAAGAGTTTAGCAATATCCTGAATTTTCTCCCTCTCATCTCCCTGGGCATTGCAAGCGCTATGCCAATGAAACAGTAAGTTTAAAATTTAAAAAACGAGAAGCTAGAAAGCAAAATACAGTTGGTAAGAAACTCCAAATAATCACAGTGCTTTTGAACATGAATGCATTAGCATAACTTAGTCCCTGTGAAGCAATCAGTCATCTCAGGGTGGGGGAGATCCCCTCCAGGCTCACCTCAATCCTGCGGCTCTGAACCCCCTGAGTTCAGTCACTGCAGAATGACTGACCCCCTGAGACAGATGGGTAGATGGGACATGTGTCAAAGGAAGAATTCCATCAGCTGGAATCAAAGTGCTTTCAGAAACATTCCAATTGTGAGCTTGTAAATGTAATTCTTTTGCACAGCATCGTTGCAAGCCCTGCCATCAGTGATAGAAGGACTGCATACGCCGACGTCTCCCACTGAGTTAAAATGCAGGCTGTGACCAAGTCAGCATGTCAATGGGAGGTTAAACAAGATAATAGCTGTGTGCCATTACTGAGAATTTCAGAAAAGTATTTCTTTTTCTTAAATGTGGTAAAGAGAAAAAAAAATTGAAATGCTCTGAGGAGAACAAAAAAGAATGGAATGAAGACAATGGCCAATAATAGTAAAATAATAAAAACAACACTTGATACGATGCAGTACAATTTCAAAAAGCATCACATTTGCACTTGCTTTTTCTATTGCTGTTCTTTTCCAATCCTGGAACACAGATGAAAGTTGACTGCGAGGCAGGTGTATTCCAAATATCTATTTATTGAATTAATGTAATTTAATTATTGTAAATTGTTTTCCTTTCCCAAACTGGCTGCAGTACTTTTTACCCACTAAAAGGTAGGAAATTGTGTTGAACAAACTCATATTAGTCAGTCAACACAAACTGCTCAAAACCAGACAGCAACTGAGGATTTCTCAGCAAACCATACTTCCTGGTCTTCTCAGATCGTCTACAGTCAGTCAACAGGTCCCTTAACAGCCAAAACTGAGGAAGCCTCAAATTATTTTGAAAACTGCAATTACTGTGTCAGAATAACTGCACTGAAACAAATAGCGGCATGTAATCCAATATTCACACATCCTTGGCAAGGCACTGAAGAGTTCCAAATGAGTACAGGGACAGAAGTGACAAAGCATGGACGAAGAATGACAGACATGGACGAAAGCTCCATTTAACTCCCGTTCTTTAATGTCACGGCAGGCTTTTGATTGTTTCAAAGAAAAGTGTCACATTACTCATCACATCCAGAGCCCAACCACCTGATTTTAAACCCATTTCTAATCTGTTTTTCTGCATGTTGTAGACAACCCCCTATTAATATATTTATTTTTCTACCTTTCTGTTATGTTGTAATACCAGTATTGACCAAACCGTACTGTTGTGGCCGAGGAGGCATCAATGTGCTGTTTACTGAGAGATACAGGAGAAATAAGGATATATCTTACATATATTTAAAAAAAACAGTTGGAAATTAAAAAAAAAACTGATTACAATAGTGATTTAATGTCTTTTATTTATAAAATAATTTTAACTTTAACCTTTTGTTTATCTACTTGCTACAAAGACATGTGCAAATATTAATTTCTTGCCCTGGTTGTTGATCAAAATTGAACATTGTATAGAAAGCAGTAATGTCAATGACCTCACAATCTTGTTTATTTGTTTTTTTAATAAGAAGCTTGGCAATTGCCAAATCAATATTGAAGCCCGAACTTTGTTGATGGGATTTTATTTTGTTTGTTTTAGAAACCTGTGGGAAACAACCTCCAATCAACAGCTTTTCAACCCTTTTCAACCAAATGTTTTGCTTTTCTGTTTGTCGGCAGCCAAAATCCACCCAGCATTCATTCAGACATTTAGAAGGACAGCTGCAAAGTTAACTTTCTCATGAGCTGGTAGATGATGTGTCACCTTAATATTCTCGACTTTATTGCTTACAAAGGAGCTGCATTTCATACCAATATGTTTAGGATCAAGGCAAGATATGTTTTTTATTTTTATTTTTTTTTATGTAAGATAAATCTGTTTTTTTTAATTTTAAAATGTCAATAATCCCTGAAATGCTCTGTGTGGATTTAAAAAGCAGACAAGCACATTTTTCTGAGTTGAAATGTCCTTTACAAATACAGTGACCCCTCACCTCAACCCCTTGTTATTGACAATTCTGTCCTGCTGCACGAGGTAGAAACTAGTCTATACCTCTTAATGTCAAGGTGCTGTTTTTATTGTAAAATTGTTTTTGGGTAGTAGCAGTAACAAAAAAAAGAAAATATTCTTGTTAAAATCCCTTTATTTAGATTTGCAAAATATTACCATTGAAAAAAAGGGCTGGAAGTGAACATTTTAACTGGAGCTGCAGTTTGAACACAAAGCACATTTACAGCAGATGGAATCGCTGTTTACTGTGTGATTCCAGTAAAGAGAGAAAAAATGTCCATTTGCATATTACTGCAGAACTTCCTGTAGTAACATATGGATATGAAAATGCAGCTAGTTCCTTTAGCTCTGCAGCATTTTTTGGTGCCTATCATTGCTTAATGACAGTTGCCTGCTGATCCATTAGGAGAAAAATCCCCCCCCTAAAAAAAGGTTCTGTTCTGATGTGCTCCGTGTATATTTTATGCACACACATTTCATTGCTTATCACTTATTCCCGCTGACGCTGTTGCATGATAGTTCATCAGATCGAAAGCGGAGTGTTTTGAGTTTTGAAAGCTTAGGGAAACAATGGCTTTTTGACATCTCAATCGGGGGATCTCCCACATCGACTCGTCGGTGCGAAGATGAGGCGGGACATTTGGGGTGAGTGCATAGCAAAGTTTTTGAACAGAATACTATTAAAAGTCATCTTCTTGGTTGAATGGATATCCAACTGTGTTTGGTTGCGCACACAGGCGGGGTGCTGAAGTTTGGCAAGGAAAACAATTAGGATGGAAATATGTGTTGGCTTACTGACACACTGACAAAATCTAGCTGGCAGTAAATAAGGAAGGAGGCTCAGAAGAGAAGTTAGGAATGGAGTAACCATGAAAAAAGGTAGGGAAGACCAATTTCCCATGAATGTCAACCTTCTGATGTTACAGGAGTTATCACTTAGTCCATCTGTTTTTTTTGCTATCGCCACTTGCTAACTTCCCCAGCACAGGCATGCACATTCAAACAAACATTCTTTTTTTGTCTGATGTGTGTGAATGTCTGTGTGTCTCCGCTCCATCGTCTCTGTTTCCTCCAGCCTGTGTAAATGTCAGGGCAAGCTGCTGCTCTTCCCAGACCGCGCAGTGGGAGACAGACCAACCTCATCGCCGTGGCAACCCTCTGTTCTGGCTCAAAGAAAAGGCAAGGGCAGAGAAGAAAGGAACTTTTATGCATCCAAACCCCCACTAGCACCCTCACCCCTGTGCATTGTAGCCCAGCTCTGAACCATGTGGCTGGGCTCCCAGGCCTTTCCATGACCACAGAGGAGGAAAAGAGGAGTGCTGCAATTACTGAGGAGGCAGTGAGGGACTTCTGGTGGAATGTTATTGAAATATTAGCCGACACCTTTTGGGTGTAGTTCTTTGATACAAATTCCATTAATGAATTGAATTTAAAAATGCAAAACACAAGGTTCAGTTCCTTTAAAATCAAACCACGAGAGAGAAATGAAAAACTTTCCTTGTGTTACGAGCATGACAAGAAAATTGGGGAATTAGATTTCCGAGAATACTTCCTTGGCTTTGAGCCATTGTATTTGGTTTCACTTTGCCCCAGCGGGGGGTTGCCTGATACCTCTCCTCTAATGTAATGGCTTTCTTCTCCAAGCTAAGTTGTCACCTTTAACAATAAGTTAATCTGAAGGGATTTCAGCAGTCCTAACGAGTGGCTGTAACAGCCCAGCCAAAGCTTGTCACTCATTCACAAGAAAGCCACACAGTCAGTAAGGACATTGAGTTGTGTTGCTGAAATGACAGCATTTAGCTGCTACCCTTCATGACACAATGCGAAATGACTGTTGGACAATAGTTAAGAAATAGGAGAAGCTGCATCAGTGGTCAGAAGTGAGAAACCATCTGGATGGAGGTGAGGGACCATATTTTACAGTGCCTGAAGTCCAATATTGTGTCACTGACGCATCCAATTTTCTGCCTGTAAATTTGCCAATATCTCCGCTGTAAATCTGCCCATTTTGAATCTGCTGTCTTGTTTTGTTTTTTTCTTGATTTTCTTTGTTTGAACCTAGCATTTATTTTCCCAGTTCTTCTTTTCAGGTACTGACAAGCAAACACATGTGCGAACAAACAATAATCTTTGTCTGCAGCTTCTTGTCTGCTCCAATAATGTCGTTTTTTTATCTTTTTGATGGTCCCATCATGTCATCCCAGTCGTGTTTTTGTGTAGGAAACCAGAGTGAAACATTTCTGTGTTTTGCTCAGAGATTTGTTAGATTTCACCCACTCAAATATAGCACAACCAAATATTGTAATTAAAAGGAATTGCTCCCTTGGCTTCTCATATATTGTTGAATCTTTTGCTTTACAACTGCAGCTGTCAGAGCCTATGTTATGGAGTAGGTGTGGATAGATTCAGAATTGCCCTGTAAATGTGAATATCTTGACTTTTGCAGATATTATGCCAACAAAATTTAGTAATAAGACATACTCCACATTTTCCCAGTTATAGTGTGCTGTGTAAATGTTTGAGAGAGGGACTGACCTTGCATGAGCTGCAGCAGGTGTGTTAGGCTAAATTTGCATCAGATGAGCTGCATTCAGGCATATCTTGATTATATGTGTTTTATTTTTATTATTATTTTTTTAAGCTAGCAAGCATGTGTTTTTGTTGGCATGTGTCCCGTGTGTGTCTGCAAGGACTGAATGTATGCATAATGGAGCTTTCCGCTTGGTCGGCAGTGCCCGTGCACGCCTGTGTTCAGGTTGCACATGACCCTGGCTCTGCTGGGAGGTTTGTATCTTTCATGCCCCCTGTTCAATTCTCACTCAAATCTGGGTCAAAGGATGAAAGAATAACCCTTCACACACACAGAGGCAGCAATGACACGCACGGGTCTTTCTGAGAAATGACTTTGAATTTGTGTAGTTATAAGGTGGTACTGTGGTAAACTGTGAAAAACAGTGGAGTGGTGGGCTAAGCATCCCATCATATGTGGCTGCAGACACACAGGACTGTTCGAATCCCATCATCTGCGATGGTTAATGATAGCCGGACAAGTGGCGCGGTCAGTCCTTAACTATCATCCTTACTCTGTCTCCCTCCATTTCTTACAGCACATCTCACTGTTGACCTTGCATATACCAGATGAGAGTGGCAGGATTTGCAAGTTGGCAGCAAGTCGAAATGCGCTGCAGCTCAGTTGCTTCTGGCATGTCTGTGTCTGTCTTGTCATTTCTCTTGTGCCACTTTTTTTTGCTCTTCCTCGTGGAGATGTTTCTTCCCTCTATCGCTAAGCCGCTGTACACCCGCGCTGATGCTCTGGACTGGATTCAGCCCTCAGAGGAAGAAGAAACCATGCTGGGACATTTGTGCATGGCAGCAAATGTTCAGGCTTGTGTGTGTGCGTGCCTGTGTGTGTGTGCACGTGTGTGCATGCCTGTGGGTGTGTGTGTGTGTGTGTGTGTGGATGATATCCTTGCCAAAGAACATCCTTACTCTCCTGTGTTTTAGCACAGAGTTTGTCATTGAGGTCTCTTCTTTCTTTAGCCCAACAGAAATAGTGAAGCAGGGGAATTATCATTATTGTTCCTGCACTGGGACACTGTATGCTTCACAGCTTCAGTGTGGTGGGCCCCGGGCTTTGAGCAGGGCTGTGTTGTACATGTTGTGGCTGTGTTGTGTGTGTGTATGTGCGTTTGTGTGTGTGCGTGTTTGGTAGTTGTTAAGACCTACTGCCTGCCATGGTGCAGATAAAGACTGCAGACCTCCTACCAGCAGTGGGACTCAATCAATATAGGAAGATGACCTTTCTCAGTGCCTCCTGATTCCTGATGCAAACATTACTATATATATATATATATACACATATTATAAGGAACTTCTGCCACATGCTTTTTTTGTTTTCAACTTTTTTTTCAGCTTGGCCATTCCCATCTTTCCCTTCTGTTCAGTCCTTCTCCAGTAGTTTCCTGCACATTCAGAGCAGAACATTATCTCGGCCCTATTGAAGAAAGAGTGTAAGTTATTTGTCAGCATGAGCAGTCATCTGTGCCTGCAGGGTTCCATAATAACAGAAAGATGGCTCTCCACCTCAGCCAGCACATTACAGTGGACAGAAGGAGTCTGTGCCTCTTGTTGTGGTGTGCGAAACCACATCCATCAGTAAGTTTTAGTATGGTGCCAATGGTGCTTGTGTGCGCCTCGTCAAAAGTTTAAAAATTGCACATTTGCTGCAGTGATGTGGAACCACAATGCGATTGACATTTGCATAAAAGAATATTTTCTGAAGTTTTTATTCCCACAGTTACATGATTTTGCTTTTGTTGTTGTGTCATTACAGAAAATGATACCTCTCTGTAATGCACTCAAGCTTGAGGGGTTTTTTTTACACTAACAAAGAGTTGGCAAATTAGTTCCACACAGACTCTCACACGTACTTCCTCTCATACTGCCATTTCAATGTATATTTGTGTATTTTGTAAAAAAAAACCAAAACATTAGCACTGCGTGTACTATTTCCAGAACCATTTTCTAATTAAATATTTTTGCTACAGTGGAAAGGTAGAAGACCTCAAAGTAATGGGAGGAAAGCATAATGAGCACATGAAAAGTCTGTAATAATTTACAGGATGAATGCTATTCAGGCTTTAGTGAAAATACTGTAGGTACACTGGGGCCTCAGTGGAGGAAAGCTGTTTAAGTCTGGACCCAAATGGTTTCTCCTCTCCAGTGGTTCAGGTGCTGATTCAACTTCTGTACTCACCGCCAGAGCTGTGAGAAGTGAGAACAAAGAGCTATCTTGGGAAATTACCCTGTCGACAGACGGCACATTGAGACTTCGTTAGCACAACCAGCCAACCTAGAGTCTCTCCAGCCTGATCGAAGGGAGCAGCTCTCCATGACAGAGTAAACAAAGCAAAATCACAGGCATGATGGGGGGTAAGAATGACATTTTCATCTCATTCTGTTGCTACAAATCCCAGATTGCCATCTGGTTTTATGCAGGCCTTTGCACCTATGAGCTCATGTTAGTGCTGCTGTTCTATAGTTCTCTAGTGGAGTTCTGCAAGGAGGAGACTCAAACTTTGTGTGCAGTGTTGCGTCTGTTGAACAAGTGCATCTGTTGGTTGCAGCTTGTTTTCCTTCTCTTTCTTACTTTCCAAGCAGAAATGAAAACTGAAACCCCTATTCATGAAACCTTTAAACAATTATTATTTTTGACTACTTTAGATTCTGGCAAATTCTGTTTTTTTCCTGCCATTTTAATGGCAGCTGGTATTAATATACATCTCGGGCAAATTCTGTGTACGTGTGTGACTCTATTCCATCAGGTACAGCCAGAGAAGGGAGAAGAAGCAGAAAAGGCGGAGGGAGTCTGCAAGTAAACAAGTTGGCTATGGTGAGTGTCATCTTCTGTTTCCTCACCTTCCTCCTTTACTTTTTAAGTTTACCCCAAACTGATTGTGTTGCTAGGATACTCAGGAACTCTTCCAGGTTTTTGCACCTCTGCTAGATCTTTTCTTCCTAAATTGATAATTGAATTGACTATCGCCATGTAATCAATTAAGGTGCTCATCCCCGGCCCTGATTCAGACAGTTAATTGGCCTGTGCCACAGAGAGGCTCAGGCAAATAGCAGAGTGGTGCAGGAGGGACTGTTGGATTACTACAGATGGGCTCTCAGTTCTATTTGCATTGTGCCTGACTTTAGGTCCTTGATTGCCTTTCTGGTTCAGAAATTGCCTTGGAAGCGAGGTTGGGTATGTCCCTCGGTGCCTGTTTTAGTGAAGAGGGCAGAAAAACATATAGAGTGCACACAGCGGGTTATCTATTCGCCTTGATCGTGATCATTCAGACAAAGGTTTGTAGGATTCTCTGCCTTTAAACAGCTTTTGTTCATTTTAACCCATTGGGGCGAAAAACTCTTTACCACCTGCAGTCAGCACTGCTTTGTCTGTGCACACGGACAGCAAAATATTTCTAGACCAAACAATCTTACAGTATTGATTCACCCCACACCTTATTCTGTTTTGTCCTCTCAAACATGCCTTTTCACATGTTTGATTTCTGTTCAAAGCTACTCAGTGAGATTTGTGTCAATGCGGAAGCTGGACTTCATTCCACAACTCTGGAAACCCCCTGGGGATTGAGGATGGGCTGCTAGACCATGACATGCAGGGGGCTAATAGGCCAGCTAGGTTTGGATAAAAGGGAAGAAGGAGGGATTGTAGCAAAAAAAAAGTTTTAAGACCAGGACACAGCCATCTGCTTTTGTGGTGATGAGCATCAAAGCCTGAAGGATCCCTGTTGGGTCCCTTTTTCAGATGGTCGTCCTACATATGGGCTTCATATTTCACCAGGACAGACAGTCAGTAGGGCCCATTGGGCCACAGCCGAAGCTTCTATTCTGTCTCCCTGCATGGTTTCCAGGCTTTGAGAAGACTTTTGTTCCTCCAGAGAAAATGTGGCTAATAAATGACCCTGCTGGCTTGACTCAGAGGATTTAGGCGTGCACCCCCACCTCAGTCCACTGAGGTATGGAAGAAGAGGGTCTCTGTTATTGTAGAGAAAATGTTAGAGAAATAGGTCAGCATGAGGCTGCAAAGACGTGCTCCCAGGGTGATTAATTATTGAAGTGACTAATACTGCATTTGCCTGGCAGCATCGGGGGCTTTGGTCCACATTGGTGGCACCATAACAATAAGCAGCCCTTCTGAATCTTTTATAACTCTCCTTCCATCTTCACTTTTTGTTGCACCATTTTTTTCATGTTTTTTATTATAATATCCATTAATGCTAGTTTTTCCTCTTCCGTCTCACCTACACGATGAGACCTATTTCACCCCTGCTTCCTTCCCTCCTCTTTTTTTATTTACTTGAGACTCTATCACCACATCGAGGGTTCCGGGTGAAAAACCTGAAGGACAACAAAAACTACTTCCTCCAACTCCAGTTCTACTTTCCCCTTTTGCTGGATTTCACATGCCTGCAGATAGCATATGGCATTCTCTCACAGCTAGTATCAATGTCCTCCCACACAAGTCCATCCCGCTCTATCTCGGACATGGCTTCTCCAACTTTCCTTTCTCTCCTCACCAATTCCCTGCCAAACAGTGATGCCTTTATCTTTACATTATTTGTTTCCCACAGCTGCAACAAAGTGACACTCAATGATCAGGTTTGGCAGTTGGCGAGAAGAAGGCAGCCAGGGAGCTGTGGGGAGCCGCGGGGGGGAGTTAAATATTAGTCAGACTGTGCCCTACCGCCATGCTATGCAAAAGCTATACCCTCCAAAACAATGGGCCATAAGGGCCTGGCCATGTGTCCCTATGTTTATCCACGAAACTCTATATTTCACTGCTTTTTCTCTTATTTCTCCTTCTTGTCAAAGTAACCATCACAAGTAACTAAGACAGTTCATAAACCTAATCATACCGTAACCCAAAAATATCCTAACAAATGCATACTGATAATGCTGCATAAACAACGCCAACACACACACACACACAATTGTACAAGTCTCTAGTCCTTCTCGCCCATATGGTGTTCTCTTTTGTTATATCTTGTATATAAGGAACAATGCTGCCCTTGAGAGATTTGTTAACTGTAGCGAGGTAAAAACAGAAGGTATAACAAAAATGAGGGCACAGACACACAAAAACAAAACTCAGACCCACACAGTACACAGTACACATGGCACAAAAGAAAATGTGCTGTACCTAGAGATGTCATAAAATCTGAACTGACATCCAAACATTTGTAAAGGTGAAGAGGAGGGTAGGGGAGTTGAGTCTGTTATAACCGGGGCTGAAATTGAAGTAGAATGTAATAACTGTCATTTCCTGCCACAATCTCTGGTGAATGTAAGGAGGTTGAATTGTTTGTTGGGCTGTTTCAGATATTGAACCGTGGCATTGTTACAGTCTGTTCGAGATGTTGAGCAGCTACTCTGTGCTTCTGTATTTATGTGTCTGTGTAGATCAAACTCCAAACAATTGCACTGAGTGAAAATTAACTTGAAATAGAATGTTTTGTGTATGCTCTCCCTTGCTCCTGGATTAAGATACATCTTTTTGTGTTTAAAATGAAACACAAGGACTGATGCTTTGGTTGTTCTCTCTCTCTCTCTCTCTTTTTCTCTCTCTCTCTGCGTGTGTGTGTGTGTGTGTGTGTGTGTGTGTGTGTGTGTATGTGTGTGTGCTTGTCTCAGGAGGTGCATGCTGTGTTGTGAGGTGGAGGATGCGTGGAGTTCACACTGTGAGATTCAGAGATCATCTCTGCTCAGCCCGGGAAGCCTCTGGTCAGACAACAGCACATCGCAGCACAGCCTCTCACTTTCTCACCCCCTCCTTTCTCCCAGCTTCTTATTAGTGCACCTCTGTGCATCAATGCAAGAGAAAGAACCAGAAATTAACACTTGGTGCATAATATAAAACTATCTATAGGCGTTGAGCCTGGAAAGCCATCCTTACACACATACTTCTCCACATTGGTTTGCTTACATAGCAGTTCAATTAGAATGTGTTTTGACTGAAGAGTCACCTCAACTACTGATGTTCCTAGAAACCCAAGAGGAGTCGTCGCGGTTCGTAGCTTTTAAAACTAATTCGAAAAATATATCTGTGTGCGCTTGCTGAGTGAAATCTAAGACAGCCCGACCGTGCCCATACGATCTCCATTATCATAGACTTCTTTATGTATGCATGCGCACTGTCGATGGATAAACGCTCCCATATGTGCCCAGCTCGTTTTATCGCTCCCTGCAGAGTCAGCGGTGCATACACAGGTGTGAACAGTTAGTCGGATCCAGTAATGCACTTGCCTGCTTTCAGCTCTTTGGCCTACTGAGTCCCGGCCAGGGTCTGCTGGGCAGGCAACAGTGCAATTAGTTTAATTTTGCCGTGTTGATTTCTCTAGAAGAAGCCTCAAATGCATATTCGACAATAAAACGCAGCTCTATGAAATTGGCCTAATCCTCACTTTGGCATAAACATTCACATAGTAGATTTGATGGATCTACAGTCAGCGTAAAATCTGCTCTCAGTGTCCTTTTATGCTTTTAAAGACTATAAATCAAGATACATTTATTTATCAGTGTCTCTCCTGTATACTTGTGCTGGCTCTCACTGTGCCACCATAGGAAGGAAAACAGTTTCCTGCTTATATATTAAAAATTTATGCCAACAAAAATGTGGAATTCTGATATAACCCGCAAAAAAAAAAAAAAAGAACAACGAAACAGCAACATAAACTGTTTATTCTACTGGTAAAAGCTAGCATCAAGGACTGTATATTTGCTTGTACTTTTGCCTTAATGGGTTTTCAAAACGCATAATGTACTGGAGGAAGCCAATGCATTTTTATTTAATATTTCTGAAAGGCAGGTGCAATTTACAGACATGGCTGGTGTTATTTATGTGAGGAGGAAGCTTAGAGAAAAAGAATATGTTCTGTTTGTCACCTGTGTGCCCAAAACTGTGTGACACAAAACTGCCCTTCAAATACCTCCATGACCAGTCTTTTACTCCAGTTATTATTGATGCAATTATATATATATTTTTTGTAGCTCAACAGAAAAAGGACAGTCAACATCTGTTTTACTCCTATTGTTCTACAAAAAAATCCTGTTTTGTTTTAATCAATATTTTAGGCTTAAGCTTCTTTCTAAATATTTTCAGGACTATAAAGACTTGAACATTTCACAAATGCACCAAGCTGATGACAGACGACAGCGATGAACACTACGGTACTCCGCTCGCAGTAATCGAGGCGAAATCCCTCCTCCATATGGTCCATATTTGACAAGCAGACATGCACACTCGATAGCATCCCTGTACACACATGCTCATAACGCTTTAATCTGTCACTGTTTAGAATGAATGGGAATGTCAGCTGGTACCGCTCAGTAACCTCTTCACCCCCTACCCCCCTCTGACGTGACCATGTGACCATGCATGTCTACACATGCATTAACCATGCTCATAAATATATCTAAGACTAACAGCATGCAATGTGTGCTGAAGGAAGTGTTCTCGGTGTATTTTCTGTACATTGTAATACCCCAGCATGCAGGTACAACCACTAAAGTTTATAAATAACCACCCACAAAGTGTCTACCTCAGAACATTAGCGATCAGGAATGCACATCCCTAATGTCCCTAACCATTGTGCAGGGCAAAAGCCTCTATCTGCATACTCAGCTACCTACCTTAACTAATTTATTTTAAAAAATGTGACCATATGTGTTTATAAGTGTGTGCAGGAGAAAGAAAGAGCTGCGGCAGACAGTAATGTAGCCTTGGCCAGGTATATTTATTATTATATAATGGAGTCTGTGCTTATTTTAATAAGGCTGACAAGTAATGGTGCTATTAGGGTGTTAAATTCAGGAATGTGCCTGGTTGTACACCACTGATTGCCTGTTCAGATCTTCTGCACTGTTTTTTTAAAGAGGGAGCGATGGACAGGTCTTAGGACCGATTCACAATATAATTTAAAAAGTCCAACCATCCATGTGCAGTTTATTTCTTTAATCTGTTGGCTGCTGGAAGGGAACCATTGCATGTCTCTGCTTGTTATTCTAACTTCATAGTGTTGTGCCTCAACAGTTTGCAGCAGCAGCTGAAAAAAAAAAAAAAAAACAACAACAACAAAACCCAAATACAACCAGGAGTTATTCAGTCTTGTTTACGCTCGTTGGATTTTCAGCCTAACTACTGCATGCACCCTGTTTCAAACCAATCACAAGTGGGAAATACTTTTATTTACACTCACAACTGGTTTACTGAGGGATAGTCAGTGGACATTTAAAACAAACTCAGTCAAATATTGCTGTAAAAAATTGTTTTGGCGCAACATTAATTAGCTCATTTACTATTGTTTTTGTCTGTTTTCACATACTTTGCAATTAGGCGTGACTTTCTTTTGAAGTGTATTTCCCTTTTCTTTAGCTTTCTTTAGCTGCTATTTTTCCCTTTATTTAAATGAGAGCAGAGTGACCAGGCATACCACTTTGCATTGTGCCTCCTGAGTTTATATCACTGATGTAAAGTATAAACAAAGACGGTATAATTAGGCACCTTGCACTTTATTAGTAGTTAACTCATACTTAACACATGCACACTCTCCCACATGACTTTTGCACTCTTTGTTTTGTAGCTTTAGCTTGCTGAGCTTACTGCTTACTAATGAGACCTGCGCTGGGTTTGAAGAAAATACAACAAAATGCGGTCAGGTGCAGCATGCAAAAAATAGAAATATTGGCCTGAAAACAACAGTTATTTTTTTTCCTTTTTTACTAAGGCTGACAAAACCCTTACATTCAAAATCCTAAATGAAGCCAGTATTGCTTCGCATTTGTAAACTCAGACGGACAGAGGCGCTAGAAATCTTTTGTTGCTTTCTCTTTTCGTACTTGGTTCTGTCCTTTTGTCTCTTTCGGTGTGTTTAACACAGTAGACTCTTTAGGCCGGTCACCATGGAGACCCACCCTCAAGTGGCGTGGGAGTAGCGCAGGTCAGGGAAGGTCAAGCTGAGGGACTGTTTTGGCAAACGGAGCACGCTTCATTAGGCTTTTTGGCTTGAGGTTCATTAAAACTGCAGGAGAGGACTTTCCAAAAGACTCCATTAACCATGCGGTCTTGTGACACCCTGTCAGGCCAACAGATTTTAAACATCTTTAGTTGAGCTGCCATGCCCTCTATTCTCCCTTTTACGCCCCTCCCCCACCCACACACATCTCAAACACACGTGCACACAGAAGAAAAAAAATGAGGGTCGCCCTCAACAACATGTGCAAAATCACACAGGGAATCGCATGCTCTGACGGTACCCCTTCGCTGCCACGCTCCTTCTAACAAACCCCCCAACAATAGTCTCCATCTGTTGGTTGGGACAACTTTCCCTGGCATCCTGGGGATTGTGGGTTTGCAGGTGGAGGCAGCCACAGTCAGCCTGCCAATTCTCCCACGACCCCATCAAATGCAGGAGTGGAAAATTCATTTGAAGGACCGAAAGCACATCTGCTTAATGAGGAGATGGAGTGAGTTCAGGTAGAGAGGGATAAGGGATCGGTGTTTAGAAATGGGAGAGAGTGAAGTAAAGTACTTTGCAACCTGTGGCAGTCTATACATTTAAACCTATTGTAAGTCAAGCAGAACAGATGAAGGGAATCCCATCAGATAAAGCCCCTAGATATAAGTAAATAAAAAAAAAACTCTTGTTAGATCAGAATGCAAGTGCCAGCACTTCAGAAAAAGGCTGTCAAAAGTGCTTTTTGCTGTCTGCTGTATAAGCAGGTATAACTGGATTATCCTTGTGTTTGGGTTGGCAGGCCTTATCATGTAGGCTCTATGGTTGGTCAGTTCAAACTGGGCAGATTACAGCAGGCAGAGGAGAGGTTTAGCCTTACTGGGAGCGCCGATATGTTAATTAAAGTGGATTTTGTAAAAATAGGACGGCCAGGCATGATGGCAAACTCCACCTCCACAAAGCCATAAGCCCATCTGTTGGCAGAGGTGCGTTCAGGCCTCATTCCGCTCTTGCTGTTTTGTAGTTTGTATTTTTGAAGGTTGTTTTTGCCTGTGTCAAAGAATGTCCTTTGTTACAAACCCAATTTTTTCAATTTAATGAATTCATTTGTGAGATATCTGGTGTTTTTGTAGCATCACACCACCATTGAGCCAATAATGATGTATTCGGGGACACTGTGGGAAATCAAGGCATCTTCTTTGCTGTGTGTGTGCGTGTTGTCCTGGTGGTTTTGAGCCAACATGTTGAAAAACTGGCGACTTGTGCAATTGCAGCTATTTACATTTCTAGCTTCATAAACTGAGTTTTACAAGCACAGCATTTATGTTTATCCCACATTGTTTATGAATTCTTTCTTATGTAGCAGGGGAAAAAAAGCAGCAGCTGCTGTTTTTCAACATTTAAAATACAGTAATGAAACAGCCAGAGAGTAGCCAGGGCAAAGGGTTTCAAAAAATATATTTGCTAACTAGCCATGCTGACTAACCCCTACATGGTGAAGTTGAATTGATCATTCAGTGTGCTGAATGGAGACTGAGATCTTGCCAAATTCTCACCAGCTACCAGATTGACAGAATCCCTCACTCGGTCATCGCAAACAATGGAAGAGGAGCCACCAAAGCCCTCCTTTCAAAGCGGAGCTAACCATCCTCGTAAAGAAAATTTCCTTCCAATAATTGCAAAATCTCCACCTGGCTGACGACGCGGTGCTGTCAGGGAGAGGTGAGAGGAACATTACTGGTGACCTCGGCTCAGTGTAGTTAAAGCTATAATGACAAGACTTACAGTTAATGGTAGGTAGAAGAATAGATCCTTTCAATGGGTTTTTTTTCCAAACGATAAAGAAGCAGGAAAATGTGTGTCAGCTTGTGTCAATCTGTGTGTGTGTGTGTGTGTTTGTGCAGGACAGCAGAGCATAAATAATACAACCCAGTGGTTGTGTTATTAAAGTGGCTTTTTATTGTTTGATAGCTTTAGTTAAAGCTCATTTTAGAATCAGGCCTATATTGTTTCTTTTCATGCCTTGTTTTTGCCCTCGTTTTCAACCCGCCCTGACTTAGCTCGGTATCATCCTCTAATCCTCTGTTTTGTCAGTGACACAGGGAGAACAGCCTGGGCCGCGTGGCTGAGCCCACCTGTCAAAGCCTTAAACTTCTCTGGCCAGGATCAGGTTATTGCTTGAGCTTTATGTATCTTTATATTGAATTGCTGGTGACAGAAGGCCTGGCGCCGCGTGCTTGTGCGGCAGCAGTGCTGGAGGTACGACTCGCGCACGCGTGTTTGTGTGTGGCGCGCTCGTAGGGGCTGCCTCCGACTGAGTAAACGGGACGCAGCAATTGTCTTTCCTGACCCTAACTTTCAATGCGGTCCCCCTGCCGGCTTCCCTCCCCGTCACCGTGTTCTGCCCTCTCGATTCGTCCGTCACTGCGGTGGGGTGATAGATGGGCCAGTGGAGATTGTGAGCATTAAAGTTTGTGGGCCGTAGACGGACAGCCCGGCGTGAATATCAGTAGCACGGAGTAAGCGTTGGGAATTGGATGCCTGAGAGCAAGAGGGAGGTGTCAGCACTTTCCCTCCCGTGCGTTTTCACTCAGCCGGATTGAGTCTTATTATCTGACCCGGCTCCTCTTCCCTCAGTGACCTAATAATATTGTTTCAGCGATCCTGTCCGGCCTCTGACCCTGCGACTTCACACAGGAATTTGCTGGATGAGGAGTTCTACTTTGCAAAGAAGCTTTCCTTTCTGCTTTTCCTACAGCCCTACCCAGTCTCAGCAGGACTCCTGATTTATTTTAACTGTGTTGCTGCGACTAATAAGTCACACATGAGGAGCCTGAGCCACACTAAAGCTCAGCTCAAGATCTGCTCTATGGCTAACAGGTTTTGTTATCATTAATGAAAGAGTCATATTAAAGAGTTAATGCTGTTGTGTGGGAACTGGTCAGGCATCTGAGGTAAATGGGGAGAGATTTGGGAAATAATCCCTCCACAATCTGGATACTCACAGCTGGTAGTCTGTCACCATCTCACACACACATACACACACACACAAGGATCACATCAATGTATAGTTACGTTTTTCCAAACCTGATTGGCTTTTTTCTTTCATTCTATTTTATTTTTAAGGCACCGAATGTGCTTATTTGGACTTTTGTACAATTTTTTGTTTTCCTTTCCTTTTAGAACTTTGCACACAGATTTCATTTCTGTTACAAGCCTGCAGGCTTGGAGAATGCCCTCAGTTGGTTGTTTTTTTTTTCTTCTTCTTCTGTGGCTGACTGTGAGCCAGATTGGCCGGGGTTTGTTTTTGTGAAAAAATGACCTTGTCACCAGATTTAGAGCAGGGAGTCATCAGCGATATGGCAGCTGTACTGTGGCAGGCAGCAGAAGCCACAGCTCCAGTCAGATCATCGGGTCAGATGGCTGTGGTTAATGCCGAGGCTCAGAGCGCCGCTGTGATACGTTCTACCTCCGTACACAGAGACGATTTTACAGCCTTTCTCTTGGAGTCTGAAAAGCAATACCGAGGTCATTTTTTCCATTGAAAAAAGTTCTTACTAAGAAAGGTAGAATGGCTATTGAAATTAGCAGTATTGAAATTCTGCCTCTACTTTGAATCTCATATCAGGAGTGTAATATTTCTACCTCTCTACACACTCCAGACCACCATGATGAATCCATATTCCAGCAGCTCTTGTTATTTCGACAGAATATGAGCTCTCCGTTTGCTTATCGTAATCAGTTTTATTTGGGACACCCTGTGTTGCCTTTGCCCAGGTGCAAATGTTAAAAAAAAAACCCCACAGAATTTCCCGACCACGCGTTTTTTCTGAAATCAATCTCTTGGACATGACCCTATCTTTCCTTCCTCCTCATATTGTGTTGCTTTCCGCCATGGTGCTTATTGCTTTCTTTGATTAATTTTCCTCCATGCTTTCTCCAGCACACTGGCCTGAGTCAGTCGACTTCCTGTTGGTTATCAAAACAACCCTTCATGTCAGCCACCCTACCTTCCTCCCAACCCCCCTGCCCCCGCCCTAACCCTCCCTGGTCTTCTATTCATCACTCCACAGCCCATTTTACAGTACCTCTCTGTCTCCTTCCTCCATCCGTTTCTCTCGCTCCATTACCTTACTCGTCTGTGTCCCCTTCATCTCACCCTCTGCCTGTCCAACCTGCTGACAGGAGTTCTCCCCCCCCCCTCCCCGATACTGTATATCCTTCCTCTCTTCGGCATTTCTCCACTCGCCATTCATCTTCAGGTCCTCCGTCCATCTCCATCCCTTCTTCCCTCTGCCTCTCTCACCAGCTCTCCCTTCTCTCCATTCGTCTGGTGGAGGAGAGCCTCTCCCCTTGCTGACAGTGCTGTTTGTGTGAACTGAGTGCTAAGCTCCACAGCCCCCTCACCTCCCATTGCACCCCCCCACCATTACTGCCGCTGCTGCCTTCTCTTCTCATCCTCCACATTCCCTCCCTGCCTGCCTCCCTCATTCCTCACCTCCTGCTTCCTACTTTCGTACCTCTCCAAGCTAGGGAATTAACCTCCCAACCCTGGGCTCCCGGGCTTAATGACTCTCTATTGGGCCAGCTGCTAACATCTGGGCCTCACATGCTCAATGAAAGACAGTGACACAGAACTGTAATAGATGACAGGATTGTGCAAAACACACAACATTGACACACTCTTTGAATTTTGTGCCACTTTACAGCATTATCACTCTTTTTTTATTGTTTGCTGCACAAATGTAGCAGCGCCATTCTTATTATAACTGCCTGGCTCAGCCGTGCCAGAACGCCGGGCGCAGCACTGTAACTGCTCTGTATTATGCTGAGCAAATAGGTTGTATGTACAGTCCAGATAGAGGCGCAGTCCGAGTGTGGCGGACTATCAGCAGATCAAATGAAAAATACATACACATGAAAAACAAACGCGACCTTTCAGGCATCTTGCTAAAAGAGTTTTCAGCATGTTTCACTGAACAAATGGCACTATTCTCCAGCCACCGTTCAGTTGGAAGTGTATAATTGAAAGGGTTGGGGGGAAGGGGGTGTTGGGAGGCAATATTCAAAGCTCAAATATTCCAGCACTGTAAAGTGAAGTCTTTGGCCTGTCGCTATCTCCATCTCTGCAGCCAAGCACATCTCCCCAGGAGTGTTCGGCATGGGAAATACAGTCATGAGGACACTCTGTATTCCATTCATTATGTATGAGCTTAAATGTTACAAACTAGAGGCTGTGAAGACGGTAGCTTGTTCTGTATCTGTATCTCTGAGAGTGACGACGTTCCTTTCAATGCTGGGACAGTGAAATGCTAAAAAAGGATGTCATAAATATGACAGAACAAGAGAAAGTAAAAAAATAAAAATAAAAAAAAAACACAGACTCTGTGAACCTCGGTGCAATATATCTGATCTCATTCCGGTCCTGCATCTGGTCACACTGTCATTTTGTGGCCTGAAGAACATCTGGAGGGGCCTGAGCCATGTTTTCTCTTCTAATCACTGCCAACAGACCCTTCCTCTAACGCCCTTATATTCCTCAGCCCGCTGTCTTCCTCCTTTTCATCTGCCTGCCTCTGTTTCAGACTTCGAAGTTGGCAAGGGGAGGCAGAGGAGGAGGAGTGGGTGGAGGTGTTTGTGTGTGTGTGTGTGTGTGTGTGTGGGAGGC
>CAAE01015044.1:1913260-1956243 GCA_000180735.1 Tetraodon nigroviridis | reverse complement strand
GTGGGCACCCCAGGCAGGTGGATGCGCCTCAGTTGGCGGAGGTTGAAAGAAGGTTCTGCTTTTCAGTTTGAACTTTTTCCCGAGGAGAGCAGGTATGTGAGAGGAGCAGCAAAGTCAGAGTAATCTGGTAAACTCTGATACTTTAAGCTGAAGGGAGCAAAGTTTAAGCGGAGAAGATGCCAAACTTCCCTGATTTTGCACCAATCCTTCATCAGACTTCAGATGTTTGCTGCGTCAGATAACGTTTGTCCTCAAGGCCTAGCGGGCTTATCTGTGATTGGACCCTCCCCGTCAGCTCTTAATCAAAGGCTCTTAATCAGACTGCTTCAAGAATTTACTGTGTACAATCAGGAAACGTTTTTTTATGGAGAATTTCATCTGCACATTTTGCAAGCTCTCCCGACCGGCAGTTCAGGCAGAGATGCCTAATGAGACGGCATCTATACACTGCAGCAGTCAGACCTGCCAGCAACTGGTGGGACTGGTGGGAAAAAAAGACTTGGATGGCTGCATGTGGGCAGAAGCTGCATTCCGTGCACACTGTTTACTTTCAGCACGTTTTACAATCGCTCGTCCAAGGTGGAGGATGTTGAGTTATTTGACAATGTTTTCAGAGGGTTAAAACACGACCTGCCGTTGTCAAGCTGATTGGTTCACTCTAGTCAGTGGAATGTCCTTGTCTGAAAAATGGCAACCTTGTCTCTGAATGCATCTAATTTCAATTCTTTTTTCTTTTTTTTTTTTAATTGGCATTTGCTGAACGCTGCCAAAGACCATGACATTTATTCTTACTAGACCTTTTTTTATTTGTTTACGATGACAGATTTATTTGGCCTTCAATCAGGTGTATGTATCTGTTTCATACATTGAGCAATAGCTAATTAGAAAGTGGAAATTTAAAAGTGATTCATCGCTGAGAAAAATAAACACTTGTCCCTGAATCAACATTCTTGCGGGCAGCAGTGTTTTCAAAGTAATTAAGGTAGTTGTTTGGAGAAGTAATGGGAATGTGGGGAGGTCAGACAGGTTGTGTCTGCTTTAAACAAGTCTAATAAAATCGGTGGCTCATGACACCAGCAGCAGTTTTTTGTCGGCGGCCAGGACCCTTGTCCTGCATGAAATACCCAGGGAAATGCATCTGAGCTGTTGTTTTAAATGAACAACAGGCAAATCAATGAAATGAAAATACTTTCAGTGAAAAACATGTTGCTCTAAAAGAGGCATTAAAAGAGCAATAGAAAATATATTCGAGAAGATGTTGAGTCCCATTCAGGGGTCAGGGAACACCACATTTGCAATTGATTTAAAGTGTCACTATTTGGCAAAAGTCGTAGAGACGTCACCCTGGTGATCCGGAAATAATTGTAAACAGTAAACTGCTATGAGAGCTCAAAAGAAAAGATTTTCTCTTCTTTGAGAAAGGAAATAATTACCCTTGTATGTTCAAGGAGTGAACAAAACGCATCATAATACATAAATGTTTTCAAAGAAGAGTGAAAAAAATAATGAATGATTGTCAAAGTCTGCTGAAGTGCAACTAATCGACTGAGGGAAGATGCTTCAAGAACTGTGGACTTCAATACACTTTGTCTATTCAAATGAGAAAATATTTAGTTTTCAATTAAGTAAATCACTACTTTTTGTTCCACTCTTGCGGCAGAGAAATTGAAGTGATTTTAACTGAATTGGAGCCACCATAGCTCAAAAAGATTCAGTCGCAAATGTGCTTTCTCGCTCCAAACAAGGCCAGCGGCAGTTCCTTTGCAATTGATCACTCTTCGATCTTCTGGTTGGAAACAGACTGTCGAATCTATTTAAGCTTCAGAGCCAAAACTCACGTCCGAAGTCTATTCACACGAGCCTATAAATGGATCACAATCTTCAACAGTGTTGTACCTTTTTTTCCAAATATTTATATGTGAGTCTATACAAAATATATGCTTTGATAGGCAGCCATGTTTAACTTGCTCTTTAGATTGCTTGATTGACGGGTTGTGCAGCACTCCCAAAGAAATTTTGCAATATCGGCATCAAAAGCATAATTCTAATAGCCGTGTTTTATTCTTGCATTTTCCCCAGATTTGTGGTTTCTTTTTCAAAATAAATGCTTGCAATAGGGGCAAGGTTTTATTTCAATGCTTATGACAGCAGGAGAACAAAGTGTTCACCTGTGAGTCGGAAGAAACAAATCACAAATGGGGAAGAAAAAGACAAAAACACAGTTGGCATGCTCATCAACGGCATCAGCCTTTTCTTATGATGCTGCCAAAATTAGTTTGTCATGTGAAAGTTTTTGATTGATTTGATCTATTAAAGCTGCTTTGTGGTCATCTCTGTTCGTTCGGAGATCTGCACACAACTGGCAAAGGGAACTCAATGCCACTTACAGAAGATGCACATTCAAGCATCAGAGATAAAGCTTCGCCTTGCTAAAAGGCACTTGCTCAAGGTCATGCGGGTTGTAGGGGCCAGGTATCAAACCGTTGGCACCGTGGCAACTGCTATTCTACCTAAGGCTGTCCATCTACAAAACGCATGCTGCGATTCCCATCCGGCTCTGTAGTATCATGAGGTTTTCTACTTTTTATATTTAACGATTCCCATTTTATTCACGCTTAATTCACGAAACACGGTCTCCTCTGTTCTTCTAAGCTGCGTCAGAAATCAAGAAACCACAAAAGTTCTCGCGGCGTCTCATTTAAAAGAGCAGTTCTAAGAAAGGTGTGCACGCTGTGGTGACTCAGGAGACTGAAACGAGCTTAACTAAGCTGCTCACAGTGCAGAAGAACGCTCCTCTGCATGCAGTGGCCCTTTAAAACACAGAATTTCCACATCTTGCCTGTGAAACTGATTTTATAAGTGATTAGGCCTCAGCGAGAGCCTCGCAGCTTTTGAAAGTTTGATTGAACCACGATGCAGGAATAGATGTTGCTGATTGATCTCAAAAACTCTGCTGTGTCGCAATCATGTGCACATCTGCAGCCTTGGAGCTAAGTGTACGCTGGCAACAACCGCAAACAAAACCCGCAACAGTGTTCTTGAAAGATTAGACTTTGGAAATGAACGCCAAGTTCCCAGTACAAACATACATCTTTTGCTTTTTAACATCAGCATACGGCTCTAAAAACACCCACATATAATCCCCCCCCCCCCCCCTGTTTTTCCAGGACCCTTGAAGGTCAGGTGCCAGTCGTGAAATGGACCTTTTGTCAGCATGGATTGTGTCTTCTTCAGCTCTGCCCTTTCTCTGTCTCATCTTGGGTAAGCCAATCAAATGTCACCAAGTTATCAGTGGAGTTACCACGGCCTAGTCCTGTCCAACACATGCTTTGACCCTTCAGCTGATCTGGGAACCTTGACTTAACTAAGGTGTTAGGTGAATACAGCCATTGTGTGGATCTCTACTTGAGGAGGAGGGGACTCACAATCTTTTCACATCACAGTTTCGAGAAACTTTTAATTATCAAGACTTTAAATTCATAAAATAAAGGCTGTTCTTTGTCCAGGAACTTTTGTTCTGGAAAGTTTGGGAGGATAGGGAAAATTTAGGGTTTTTGTTGTTTTTTTTTTTTTTGAGGGGGCAATGGTCTTTTTACAAATGTTGGTGTAGAAGGGATGCATGTGAAAAAGTAATGCATTGTAGCCGGATCAGCACAGAATGTTTCAGCACATGTAAACACATTGAGAATGCTGGACAGAGATATAATGCCAATCAACTAAATAGATAGATCTGATCGCATATGAGTGAAACACAAGCCAGCTAAGCATCCATGTGATGAAAGGGACCATTTTTAGACCTTTTCTGGTGGCCACTCTCCTTGAGCAGCTCCTCGGTTAGAGAGAAATGTTTAAAGCCATTTATTCACTGTAGCAGGGGTATTCATGTTTTATGCAAATATTATAATCCAATACTGCCAACACAGGCGAAAGGCAGAAAAAGTTGCAGACCATGTAACTGCAACTCTGGTTCAGGGCCTGTCACTCAGCCTGCTTCAGCCAAGGTATATCTGTGCCGCAGATGCACACAGGGCATGTATGTTCTGTGTAGTCTATACAGGAAATAAATAACGCTAATGTGATTTCAACTCCGCTGCTGTGTATTATTTGCAGTTTCCATGGTGATTTGCTACAGTGATTTTCAATTCAAGGAACTCACTGATTTGCTAAATGAATAGGAAAACATAATGTCAGTCACACTTTGACGCCTTATTACTGTTTTTAGCTTTTTAAAAGTTCAGAATGGAATTGTTCCTGATTTTCATTTACTTGTTATTCTTATCCATTTCTTTTTAGTATTATTCTGTATTGAAGGGACAAAATAACTTGTGCTGAGAGCATTTTAACATCAGAAATCTGATTCTTCCCAAGGGTATAATTGTCAATTTTAACTTGGTTTTTGTAATGATTGTCATTGTTGTTGTCTGAGGATGACGTCTTTAAAGATTCCGATAGCCTGGGTGAAATTTTTTACCAGCTATTTTTTTACCATCTCAAAATACTGTATATGTATTTATAATGCAACATTAAATTCCCCTTTATTTCAAAAACAGTCTACTTTTATAGTCCCAAATAACAAATTTTGCTTCAACAGGCTTTATAACCTGTATTGAACCAAAGCACCTAGTTTTTAAAAAATATTCCCAGTGTAACAGGGTGAAATTCCCGATCTTGCTGACTGAGGGACACAGGCTTTATTATCTGGCAGCCTGACCAGGTGGTGAACAGGGACCAGGAGCAGAACAAAGGTGTCCCCTGGTGACATGTGACATGCCAAAAGAGTCAATAAAGAAGTCATCTGACTCAGCAATACCAGCCCTAAAGCAGTATTGACTCCGTTTGCTGCCGCTAACTGAGGCAAAGTCCCTGGACGACTGCTTCAGGCTTCATCTCACTAGGGCAAAATTGTTTCATTTCCTCATTTTTACAACAATGCTTTTGCTGTGTGAGATATGGTAGGCTGCCACATGTCTTATCTCTGCCATTTCCTTTGGCATTTAATTTTTTCTATCTTTGAACAATTCCTTTTTACTTCGGCAGCTAGCGTTGAGTATTCATTTATGTAAAATTAATGCAAATGTGCTGTTGTGTTTGGTTGTTTGTATGCATCCCCTGTAATGGCCAATCTTGCCCTTCATTTTTGACGTGAGGTGACTGGTTCAGCCTTGATCTGAGCGTACTGCCTCTCACTCATGTTGTCAGACCCAACAGAGCATGCACTTCACAAACAACTTGGTCGTTGCTTCAGTGAAGGTCACGATTCAAACGGCCGGGTGGAAGCAGCCTGGCTTCTCTGCGGGGCATTGTTTAAACGAGTTTCAGGCTCAGATGTTGGGCATTAATTGGTTTGTGTTTGGCCAGAGCCAAAATTGGAACAGTGTTTCTTCAAAAAACAAACGTGGAAAACAGCTATAACATGCATGCCTCGATGCCAAAGGCTCACAGGTGGCGTGCAGTGAGGGACCCTTCCTTCCTCAAACGCAGTGCACCACAGAAAGTCACATGAGAGCCCGGTTGAAGGATGGCCAGCCCCACCTATGGCAAACAGTAAGGGGATTAAAGCGATAATCATTAGTCTTCCCTGGAGGAATAAGCTAGTGGGGCATTGACATTGAAGAAAAACCGCAGGTGCACGAGGTCTCTGATACCCCTGTGCTTTTTTCCCTCTTCCACCCAATACCATATCTGCCCAGCCGAGGGGGATTTAATTTGTTGTAATTACTTTATTGACTCGTTTTCAGGGCCGTATCACTGCAGTTTCCCATCAATAAAACATATGCCAGGATGAATAATGCGGTCACACACAGAGGGGTTCCTCTTCAGACAAAAGCCCCCATGGTGTATGTTTGTGTCATGTTTCTGGTCTTCCCTTTAGTTCAGAGCTCTTGTTCTCCTCCACCTCTTTACGATCTGCTTTTTCCACTCCTCCTCTTCCTCCTCCTTTTATGTGTCCAGGCACACAAGCCCAGCAGGCCTTCAGAACTGAGCCCAGGAACCTGACTGTGCATAAGGGAGCCACAGCTGTGCTGAAGTGTGAGGTGCTACGGGCCTCGGGGACCGTGCAGTGGGGAAAAGACGGCCTCCTCCTGGGACCTCAGCAGAGTCTGCCTGGCTTTCCGCGCTACAGCATGATTGGCAACCCCAAGAGAGGTAAACGGACACAGAATAAGGTCTACGGTCTATCGGACTCAAATGGACCCATCCAAGCTGAAGAAATGAACTTGAGAAAAGCAGGCTCCTCTAAAGTGACTCTAGAATCCTTCATCATAGATCTCCCAGGGTTGTTTATCTTTATAAAAATCAAAGAGCCTGAAGAAAGCTCCATTCATGTAGAAAAGTCCATTTGAGTCAAAACAGAAAAAAGAAACTTAGGTCAAGCTGAGACCGAGTCTGAGTCAGGTTGTGGACCATCTGACATATGCGTAATTGGGTTATAATAACAGAGAGCCATTGTCAGCACAGGAAGCTTCTTGTTGGTTAATGAGATGATGTGGTTCCTGTACCTTTAAATTCTAATAAAGCCACACAGAGAAAACAGAAACCTTACGGCACATGTACAGGCAGCATATGGGCTGTGATCCTAAACATCTCGACATTCACATGTAAAGACAAATAAATAAATAAGTAAATATTCCAAAAAGCGTCAGCAAATCAGTTAAATGTGGTTTTGTGTGTGTCACAGAATCTGATCCACAGTCTATAAAAAGTATTAACTAATTAGAAGCCAGTCCCTGAGAGAAGAGCAGAGCATCTGTTCCCGATCAACGTACGAGTAGACAGGTTGCACCACGGGTGGATGCCGGTGACACATACAAAACTGTGGGACATGTGCAAATATGAACCATTCCTACAGGAAAAACAGACTTCTTCCAGTCTGCAATGAGTTGTCAGCAAGAAAATAAAAGCGTTTGAGTCAAAAGAGATCACAAGAAGTAAAGAGGAACAAGTCCAGAGCAGGAGGAGGCGTGTCGTCAGTGTTGTTAGCGTGAACTGTCCGTCAGCCCAGGAACCCTTTCCCAGGTAAAGAACCTGAGGTGTGCAATCACTTTTACCTGCACAGAGCAAAAAAAAAGGGAGAAAAATCATTTTATGATGATGCTTGACAATAACTTGACACTGCAGCACTTGCTTTTGATTGTCACCATGGGTGATGCGTGTCGCTGCTGCCACGAGAGTCGCGCACGGCAACACAAATCAAACAGTGTTCTGAACAATGATGCCAGAAACAAACAGCAGCAATAAAGCTGTGTGCCTGTGTCACGGCATCTCTTATCATCCCACACACACACACACACACACTTATACGGGATTGAGAGGGAATATCTAATGTTTATTTTCAGATTTTGCCGAAGGGGATTAAAATAATGGGTAAGAAAGACAGAGTAAGGGAGGGCAAGAGAAGAAAGAGAGAAAGAGAGAGGTTGGGGGCTAAAGTGTGAATTTATTATCAATTCTTGGTCAATTCTTGGTCAATACTGATCAGACTTAATCATGGTGTGGCATGCAGCCAACTTCTCAGGCAAAATACAATTATAAATAAATAGAAATGAACACAACTTTGCATATTTTGCAGCTATTGCATTATTAAAAATGAATGTCAGCATCACAAGCATTTCTTTTATTATTTAAAAACAATGTCGGATGAATACTAATCAATAACCTTGTTGGTGGCATTGAAAGAACATTTCTGCAAATGCAGAATTGATATTTAGGTGAATGAATCATTCACCGCTTCAGAGCCTGCACATATGCGGCACTGTTGGGAGGCCAGGTTGATTTGATGTCAACCTTTTCTATTCTTTATTTTACAAGGAAGCAAAATAATAGATCACAATAAGTAGACCTGCAGCAGAGAAGAGAGCAAGCATCGTTTCACCGGTCTAGCTCACCATCTAATACATCAAATTACCTATTTAACTAATTAGAAAAGCAGCACGTGAGAGGAGCTGCGCTGGCTCTACTCAGCTGACAGGATGATCTAGAAAGGCTCCGGATGACCTTTTGTAATTGCATCACGGCGCAGGTTTGCAGGAAGGGTGCCTACACTCTCCAGCAAATACGCAGCCCTAACAAAGATGTAAATATTCTCTGAGCAGCTGTTTTTTACTGGGAATCGAAATCTCTGAGCTCGCTGAAATAAGCACAGGGCAACAGTCAAATGAGTAAACAACGTTGCTGCAATCTGCCACCTTCCCTGCCAAAAATACACACTCTCCAACTTGATGGCAAGAATTTTACAGAGAGAAATATTATTAATAACTTTTACATCTCTCTCTTCTGCTCTCTGTTCCCCTCTCTCTCTTTCTCTTCCCCTTTCTCCCTCACTCTCTTCCACCTCCCTCTCTGCACTCAATGATAACTCAGATGTGAAAATTGCTTCCGGTTGGTGTTAATTGTCTTGCCAGCTCATTTGACACGTGCATTTTTAGGCTTAGGCCTGGTTGGTTGTTGGACCCAGATACTATTTTGCACATGTTAGAAGGCAGCAAGCCAAACAATAAGGAGGGAAAAGAAACAAAACAAAATAAAACAAAAAAAAAATAGAAAAACAACTCGCACAGAACATCGCCTAATCCCCACAGGTTATGGCAAAGCATCAAACAAATCAAGCCCCACTGGCGTGCCAGATTATCAGAGGAGAGAGTGGGGTGGAGGTTCTGTGCCTGACATTAATTAATAGACAGTGTATTCCGCTGGCGTTGTGAGAATCTGGAAAAATCATTGTGAAACCAAAATGCCTGTGCTCCGACTTTAGACAGGAACTTGAATGCCAACAGAGGCGCCTGCAGCAGGAGATTCTCAGCAAGTCAGACGCTTCCATTTTCACTGAAATTGCCTATTTATAATCAAAGCACCCTCCCTCCCCCAAACTTGCAGAGATTATATTGTCATATTGAATTGCAATACAAGTCTGTCACTGTGCAAACTGTTTTTACTGTTAATTTACTCATTTCCCAGAGTCGCAAATGGCCCAACAATTCAGACATTTTAAATCAAAGGGAAAGGGGCTGGCGGCGGAGGCACTCGTCAATTCGCGCACCTCAACTCGAGTGTTGAGGGGGTTAGTCAACCAATTCCTCTACTTATGTGCGTTTGTCTTTTTTGTCACGTTTCTCCATCTTGTATCCAGGCCAGTATCATCTGCAGATTGAAAAAGCCCAACTAGAAGACGACGCCTTCTACGAATGTCAAGCAGGCCGGTCTGAGAGCAGCCACGCAATCGTTTCCAGTATGGCCTGGGTCAACGTGCAAAGTGAGTGAAAACATGGGCTGTGTGGGTGAGGGAAGGAGGGTGTCTTATATACCTGTAATGTTCGAGTAAGAGGATGGAACAACAATGTACCCACCCTCTTGACTAGCAATCACCATATAAAGAGCTGTTAAATATTCATTTCTATTGACAGAGCTTTAATTTTCTCAACATGGGATATTTGCATTTGAATCAGCGCACACTTGAGGTTGGTGATTACATTTTCAAGAACAGAACAATTAACATATACTCATCCCTCATGTAATAAAAAAACACATTCGGAGTCAGTCTCTAAGGTCTGAGGTGCTTCTCCACAGCAATGATGCAGGAAAACGGTAGCTAGCAGCAAGCAGTACAGCAGGATTATGTTTTGTGCGTTTTCAACATTAGTTGTAAGATGAAGAGTTGTTTCTCCAAAACTCAGAGTTGTTTGTCTCTGATCTCAGTGGTTTAGGAAACACTTTTTAGTTTTTGTTTCTACAATATTTATTTCTTTAAAAATGTAGATTCCATCCATGCATGGATGGAAACTAGGGCCTGGATTCCCCAGCTGCCCCGAGGGAAACCATGTCTGGCCCTCGCAGAGGAATAAATTGTAACAAAAGTGATTGAAAAATTCCTCGTCAGACAGGGCTGGATTGGAGGTAATTGAGCTGCTTCTTTGGACCACCTGTTGCTCCTGTATGACAACCGGTATTCTCTGCTCGCTTCGTCCGTGTCTGGTGGGGGCCAGCCTATACATGGTAAATGCTTTAAAAAAGACCTTTCTTCCCTGAGTTAGGTTCTTTCGCGTCCAGCCCCCTGCTTGGCCTCCTTATTCTCTCTCTCTCTCTCTCTCTCTTTTTTTTTTTTTTTTTTTTTTTTTATTTATATTTAAATATTTCTCTTTGGGGGGCATGGAGAGGGTTTTTTTTTTTTTTTCACTGGGGGTGGGGAGTTTTGTTTGTGTAAATTTTAGTATGTTTTTTTTTTTGTGGGAATATAGCAGGTATTCTGAGAGATATGGATGGGGGGGGGGTGTGTGGGCAGAGGGATAGATGTGAGTACTCTGTTACAGTGTAGAGGTTGAGGAGTAGGCCGCCTCCGGCAGAGATAGCATGGGTTGTATATATATACTATAATGTATATAAATTACACATGCACATATGCAGATATGAATGTGAGTGTGTGTTCTCTCTCTCTCTCCCGCTAGCTTTAAAGCTTTCTCTTTGGTGACCATGGAGAGGGCTTTTTTTTTTTTTTCACTGGAGGTGGGGAGTGGGTGCCTGGGCAAATTCTAGCAGCCTGATTTTCTTCTGGGAACATAGCAGGTTTTCTGACACCCATAGATTGGTGGGGGGTGTCTGGGCAGAGGCACAGATGTCAGTCCTCTGCTACACTGCAGTGGTCCTGTAGCAGGCCTCCACCTGCAGCTACAGCAGGCTCCGCTCCCACATTCATCACTGCAGAGAAACCCCACATGCACCCACGCAGGCCAGAACGCCAGCGCTTGTGGCGCTTTTGAAAAGGTCAGAATGTGTGTGGAAATATGTTTGCCTTGCATCAGGGTTTGCTGGTGGCAGTATTCATGGTGACTGACGCCTATTTCTGCCCCCCGTTCTCAACATCTGCAGATGCGAAGCCACTGTAGGCGCCCCAGCGGGCAGGTTTTCGTGTCCGGCGGCCTGGGATCAGTCTGTCTGCCTGTCCATGTTGTGCTGTTGCAAAGGGACAAAGAGTAAAGCGACTGGTTTTAAAAGCTTTCTGCAGTCTTGGTCCTAAAGGGTCGTTTGTTCCACACCACCAACCCAGTTGATTCAAAATACGTGACTAAGCCGGTGCAATATAACGAGCCAATGAATTCAATCTGCTGTTAGGAGAGAACTGGGACCAGGGACTCGGAATCCTCTTGAAGAGCGCTGTTACTGATGAGTTTCCTATGGCTTATCTATCACTGAACTACAACTCCCAGGGCCCCGCACCCCAGCCAGTCAACCGTAAGCATTTGATATCAACCCCTGCATCAAATCAAAACACTATAAAGTCCTTACCAGAGTTACAGTCGAGGGAGAGGAATGTTAACACAAATCCGGACCTCCTGGTCAACTAATTGAATCCAGGTGCTGAAAGAAGCTCTATCATGACTGGCTAATTCATGATGGATTACCATCAGCAGTAAGGAGAGGGAAAATGTCAATAAGTCCCATTCACAGGCTTACAAATAGATGTTTTTAGGACATTTTCATTGGTGAGACATAACTCCTGTGTGTTTTTGCCGTCCTGCAGAGCTTAGATAGGGGATTACCGCTATAGACAGATCAAGTGGCAGTGAGTAATCCATGACAATAACAACCTCCACAACAGCCCCCTCTAATGCTAAAACTTACCCCATACCATGCCCGTCACATACCTGACACATCCTGGGTTGCGGTTTATGTCATTAGCATTAGCATTTAATCCTATTAATAAAGAACTCTCATTGCGACGCATTGCCTGCCCGTGCTGATGCCTCCTGCAATGTTCAAAACATTTATTTGATGTGTTCTGGTTTTAGCCTATATTACTCATCCAGCTGCCACATTTATGTCTTGCTGAGATATGTGTGCATGTGCACTATGTGCTAATGTGTGTAAGCTTATTATGGGTGTTGGCTGGAGGTTAGGGGACATTTTTAGGAACCAGGGCTGTGTTGCGGGTTTTCTTGTGGTAGCTAATGAGTTTAGCACTTGAAGAGTATATAATGAGCTTTCATATTGTGATTCCATGTTATGAATAATGGAACAACTTATAAACGAGGGCACAGAAACAACATTGGATGCGGCAACTTTATTTATCTGGCTTGAGGAATGTTTCAGACAGGCGTGGAACCTCTTCGGAAGACAGCGTGTGATGATGCGCCAGTCTCAGATGGGGCACGGTCTTTACACTTGACACATGAGCTTCTTCTAAACAAGAAAAAAGATGCTCTTTTTCTTGAGCTATGCTTTATGCCATGTCGGGGCAAATATATATCTATAAAGAAACAGCGCTATAGGTGCTAGCGTAAAATGTGTGTGTGTGTGTGTGTGTGTGTGTGTGTGTGTGTGTGTGTGTGTGTGTGTGTGTGTGTGTGAAAGAAAGAAAGAGAGGAACAGAGAGAGAGACAGAGACAGAGAGATCCATCTTCTCCCTCATTGAGAGCTAAGATGCAGATGTGAAAAATCAGAGAAGAGAGGAATGCTAGGAAAAGAACTCTGTTTTAGAAGCTTTCAGTGCCAGCGATCACACACCTAAGACCCGAAATGTGCATGTGCACGTTTTTTAGTGTCCACCTACTGCCTATCTTCCCGAGATAGCACCATGAGTTCTGTGTGTCCCATCATCTGTAATCTAGTATTGTCCTAATCTGGCAAAAAGATCGGTGTCACTTGCTTCTTTTCTCACACTCTTTTCAGTCTGGAATGAGTATGGAGTCGGCTTCACCTTCACAGCTTCATTCGAGCGTTTTTGCTAATAGAGCTCCACATGTGAGTGTGGGCTATTGTGTTGTGTGAACATCAGGAACAAGAGGCAAAGAAGGGTTGACACAGCAGTTTATGCATATTGATGGGTGATGGTAAGATGTCTCTTATCTGCTTTATCAATCCATCCATCCATCCATCCATCCATACATCTATTCATCTGTGTTTGTCTAATGAATCCAAATGTGCAGCCCGCTGTCTCTCTTCAGAACTATGTTTTTCCTGTACATGTGCAGTGATAAAAGAAATAGGACAACCCTGATGCAGGTAGGAGGGACAGGGCGGGGGGAGGGGGGTTAAACAGATATGAAAGTTAAGCAACAAGGAACGCAAAGAGTTAATCAGGGGAGACCCTCGTCTTTCTTCATCCAGGGCATGACTTATGAATAGAATATTGCGTTTTGCCTTCATGTGCGCTAATGCAGATGCAAATGTGTCATCCTCAATGAGTCACGCGGTTGCACGCAGAAGGGATAGCGTGCTTTCAAATGTAGTCCAGGTTGCGACACGTGTATGGACACAGACATGTTTGCTGCAGTGGTCAAGACGCACAGACAAAGGATGAAGCGAGTGGAGGAGAAGAGCTGGAAACAGATGATGTGGTGAGGGAGAGACAGGAGGAAACCAGAACGTCAGAGTGAGGAACTGTTAGGTTCCTACCTGGCTTGATTGCCAACAAAACTTTGTTCTTATATTAGGATTTGTTAGGCTAGCTCACACTCTTTCAGCGCAATTGGTGCACCCGTATGAATTATGGGGGCCCAGGAAGACCGGGAGTGCAGGGCCTGTCGATAGATGCACAACCCAGTCATCTTCTCAGGGAAGTAGAGGGGGGGAGATAAACAAATGCATCTCATTATTGTAGCCTGTGCCTCCGCAGTGCTCTGGGTAACCCATCACAGTCCACACAGATCCAATTGCTTCTTTTAAATCAGTTTGAAGCTGCAGCCACATCTCATCTGTCTCAATAGCAGCTCGAAGTGAACGAGCAACTCTGGACACAGCAACAGCTCCTCCTAGTGTCCAGGGACAGACTGGGAGGTGGTTGTCTGGGCAGCTGAACCAGCGTGGGTGGGTTGCCCGTGGTCTGGATGATTGCAAGCACACAAGAGTGGTGGATTTATCTCAGAACCCTCAAACACCAGGGTTTAGCTGCGCGCGCGTGTGTGTGCAGGCATATGTGTGTGCGTGCGTGTGTGTGTGCAGGTGGGTTTATACATTGCTATCATTAGAGAGATTTTCACTGTTTATTTTAAACATATTCTATTGCTGGTCAGGGAACGTATAGCAGAACAGAAGAGCGAAGAAAGAAACGCAGCAGCAGCATTGCAGAAGCACATATTTGTTTGGGGCTTTGATGTTTGCAAGGATAGTTTAGCACAAAATCAATTTCATCAATAGTTCATGGTTTCATTCTTTTCTGCAATTTTGTACTGTGATGCAGATGAAAAACAGTCTTCAAATCAAGAACTGATAGCGTGGTGTCGGCATCACCATGAAAAGTCATAAGATCTTTTATTATTTACATTTTATACAGAATGCTGAGCAAAAAATGATGCATAATAAACAAAAACTCTTTTCTTTTAGTTCCTCCATCCAAAGTCTACTTTGATGTTGACATGGCAACACCCTGGGTGGCAGGGAAAAAGTACACCATCACGTGCGTGGCCCTTGACGCCAAACCTGCAGCTGACATCACAGTTTACAAAGGTAGGTTCCCCTTCTGACGAACACGTTCGAGGACATTCGGGCATCGTCATCCGAAGAGGTCGGAGCAAAAGCCTCAGTCATATTTTAAATTCTGTGATCTCCATAAGTCACAACCTGAATACAAAAACATCAAACAGTCGAGGAGGAGAAGATCAAATGTTGAAAAGAGTTCAGTAAAGACGGCTTATCTCTGAGTCTCTGGCTAGAAAACTTAAAAAGAGCACATTCTGTGGGAGGAATTAGCCAGAGCATTTAAATTCCCCACTCTGAAGTGAGCGTATCACACACTTCCAGTTGTTTACAGAGGCAGCCACCATTTTCACATTTCCTCTCTTTACTTTTGGCGCCCTTGTTACAACTATCACGGTGTGCTGCAGAAACAGAGGGAGAGAAGTTCTTTGGTGCTCCCCTGGTGTCAGTTTGTCTACAGGGGTATGCTGAAGGTCTCTGATAAATGCTTTCTACTTGTCTTTGTGGAGTGCATGCTTCAGCAAATATAGCTTTGTTTGGGAGATATTTTCATATCAACGCCGACTTTAAAGCGCAGGTGGGAACATCGCACACATTTATAGATCCTTTGGTATAGTTGCTGCTTGGTACTAGAATAAAACTGATGTTCCTGTCTCCCATGAACAAGTCGACCCAGAGCATTCTCCTGTTTTGTGTGCCGTTCCTCGTTTTGTCTTTCAGACGGAGTCGAACTGACAGGTGTGGAGTCTTTCCCCATGTCTGGCTCAAAGGATAAGCTGGAGAACACGCATGCTCAAGTCACGTACGTGTTCGCCTGCCTGCCAGGCTCATTCTCCTCACCCACCCGCTCAATCGCTCCATGCCTTTGTGTCTTGCCCCCCACCACCACCCCACCACCACCACCACCACCACCACCACCATTTCCACTCCGCTCTTATTCTCCCCATCAGTCTTGGAGAGCAAAATGAATTTCCGCACACAGCAAACTGTTATTCCACAGCGTGGGATTGAATTAGCTCCTGTCAAACGCACAAAATTACATTTCAGCCACGAGACAGATCCGAGCGTCGCCAGTTTGCCAGGTGTCTATACCTTAAACAGGGTCGTAGATTGCTTTAATGCCGCTTGTCTCCGCTGTGTCAAAAATATTAAACTCTTGTCATATTCTGCAATAACACCAGTGTTGAGAAAAGGCAGCTCTCCGTTCTGCTGCAGAACAGCCAGGGCCTCAAGCAATATTGATGCTCCTTCCTCTTATTCCAACTGAGCGTGCACAGCAGTGGGCCATGTGTGATTGTTACAGCTGACATTGTACTGTAATTTGATACAGAGAATATGGATAAAAACAGTAAACAAGGCTCAGAACAAATGTGCTGTGTTGCACGGATTGTTGGATCTCTGCAGCACAGTTTTTTTTCTGATTAGTCTTGCGTTGCTTTGAGATAAATACGTTTAGCCTGTTTAAATTCCCATTTCAGACCCAAGGCTACTCTGTGACACCTTTTCAAGATATGATAGATGGAATTTACACAGGAAAAATAAAGGATTCACAAATAATTCAGTAAAGAAGGAAGCTGTTGTGGTTCGAGATTCCTCGTTCCACATCTAGATCACAGATGATGGCACTACAGCACATACATGCAATCAGCATCCATGTCAGATATGATCATGACAGCGCTGAGGGAATTTAATAGCTGCCTGTCAGAATTACTGTCACCAGTCCACAGTCTGAGATCGCCTGAGAAACCAGCTCTTTATTGAGTTTTATTACCCGGCTGCGGCCTACAGTCAGTTATTTCTTTGGCAGCAAAATTGCAATAAAGTTTCTATTTGCTCGTTGCCGCTCCTAAGATCAAAATGTCATTATGTTCATTTGTTTTGTTTCAACTGCAAATAAGAAATTCTGAATTCTGGGTTCACGATGTCACCAGATCTGAATAATTTCATCCTTGAACTGCAGCCGACGCTGCCAAATCTGAAGATGTTACCGCAGGCCTTTTTCATCTAAAAAATGACTCGGAATATTAGTCATTTTAATGAGCCTGTTTTTTTTGGGTTTTTTTTTTTTAAGGGGCTTCAGTTGTGCCCATAAAGTAGTTCCAACATTTTGTTTTTTTTAAGAATCCACCTTGAAACACTTTACCGCTTGACTGTAAGACGTTCGGCTGTTGCCAGATTTTGAGTCCTGGTCTAAACTGTCTTTTTCCTCCACTGTTTTGTGATTTTTCTCTTACCTCTCTAAGGGTCACCGCTCTGAGCTATGACAACGGGAGGCAGCTGGCATGTCACGCCAGCAGCCCCGCCTCTCACCGTCCTGCAGAGGCCAGAATGACCATGAGGGTGTTCTGTGAGTGTCTCAGCATGTCTGTAAAGTGACAGTCAACACCCCCTTTTTTGTTCGACAAAAACACGCCTGCCCACAAAACACATTCAACCGCGCAGGAACCCGACCTCGGGGAGACCGGAGGGCGCTCGGCCCGGCACGTTCAGTCCGTGTTAGCAGTCCAAGGAGAAACATTCAACCTGAAGGCAAAGTCACACCTTCTTGAAGACAACATGAGTGTGACTGCCTCCAGCTCTTCAGACGTCTGACAAAAGCTCCCACTCCTAAAATCCACGGCGGCACGAATCAGCCTTGCAAACAGGCCCAACCAGACTTGCTGCCAATGTTTTCATTTGATTTACTACCCATAAATATCGTTGCTGCCCCAACCAGGCTAGGTCAGACATAATTATTCCACCGTCTGAAGGCGATTTTAATTGAAAAACCTGGAAGTGTGAATTTTGTGCACTTAATGCTGAAAAAAGCATGAGAAGCTAAAGCTGCCGCCGGTAATAATGAAGAATTCAGTAAAACTAACCCCACAACGTTTGAACTCATCAGCTCAAATTAAATTTAGAGCCCACTGAGGCAGAACAGTAGGCGGATTCTCTTTCTTACTATGGCCGCAGTGCTGGTCTTATTATCATAATGTTATAATAATACCGTAATATTGGCTGTTGTCCTTTTTTCCTTGTAATTTGGACAAGTGCTAATGAAACAGATTGGCTATGAAATGTGCTGGATGCACAGGCAGCTACTGTATGTTTAGTATTTTCTACGCTGCTGATCAGTTGGGGTAATTGATAGGCCTGTGATTTCACCCTGAGGCTTTATCTCTGGGGCCTAAATCATGCTGTTGATTAAAATGGAGCAGGGCTGCTGACGCCTCCAGCAGTGAAACTCTTCTCCCCACACCCTTCCTCCTCCTTCATCATCTCTCCCACGGTACTGGCTGTATCTCGACCAGACACCCTTATGTTGTCTCCATCGATGTGCCCGCCGCTGCTTTTAACATTTCGCCGCGGCGCTACCGCCTGCCACCTCTCCCTACTGCTTTGTATTAAATGGTGCAGTCGCCGGGCTAAACGCTAATGTTGCAGAACTTTGGAGCACAGCTGCAGTCTTACTCAGCAGACCAGCCCATCAAAGCCAGGGCGCGGCGGCCGTTTTTCAGCCCCGGCCAGATTGTTAGCGAGGTGGTAATTTGTCAGAGCAGCCCAGGGTCTGCAGCCTGCTCTCTGAAAGCGATTGCAGCAATAACAAAAGGTCTGTTCTCTCCTGTTTATTGTGTGTAATTTATTCATATTTTTTCTTACTCCTGCTTCAGCATCTGTCTTTCGACTTAATATTCTTATCCAGCTCGCAGCTCCAGTGCTCGATGCTTTCATCAGATGTGGACCTCAGAGTCATGCTCAATGTCCCCAATTTATCGGCCCTGACTTAACAGATAGCCAGTGTCCCACTTAAGTGCCAAGAGCATGTTCTCTTGGCGCTGCCGTTTCTCTTTTATGTTACCCTGCTGATGGTCTCGGCTGCTAGACTGTTCCTTCTTTTCAATCAACCTCTACCTTTTCTCCCCTTTATCAAGTGTTTGTTTTTGCCTCTCCTTTTGCCAGATCCACCTCAGCCTCCAGTTATTAATGGTCTGGAAGGAGAGGAAGTTCTGGCAGGAAGAACCCTCTCATTGCAGTGTGTGTCCTATGGTGGGAACCCCCTAGCCACTCTCCAATGGACAAAGGTATCTGTTATGAGGACATTGTCAGGAGTAACTTTGTCAGTGCCCAAACGTGCCCATCATCTGCTTCTTCAGAATGGAGAGGCTCTGTCCATTTCTTGGAAGGAGGACACCGAGGCACAGAGGTCCATCAGCACTATCCACCTGATGATCAAACCGGCAGACAATCAGGCAGAGCTGTCCTGTGAGAGCGCCAATCTAGTGTCCCTGTCTCCTCTGTCTGTGAGCCTCAAAATCACTGTGCTCTGTGAGTGAATAAAATGCCTAATATAGCACACACACACACACACACACACACACACACAAACACACAGCCCTGGCAGAAGTCTCAGAAATGGATTATTAAGAATATGGACATGAAAGCAGGGGGATATAATAAGTCTTACCTTCAAAACCAATTCTTTTGCTGTTCCAGCATAAATCCAAATGCTAATAACATTAATGAAACTAATGGTTATTATAGCTGCAGCCCATTTTTCTGATTGCCTCAAGATTGGTTGAGTATGCTTTTTTTTTTTTTTTTTTTTTTAATAACTGCTATGCTAATTCAGCTGAACTGCTTCTGTGTACAATCCTGAGGCAGAAAGGTCTGAACAGTGGAGCCCATGGTTAATACTTCATGCTTATTTCCCCCTCTCTGAATATAAAAAATGTTTATTTCAGCAACAATAAAACAAATACAAAATTAATATTTAGCAGTCGGGGTGCGTTGCGCTTAACTGTAGCCTAGTTTGATGACATGAGTTAGTCTGAGCAGGTTTTATGTAAATATGCTTCACATTCAGGCCTGTCATTTTAGAAACCCACATGAAATTGCCTGAAGTCAAACTTTTTTTTTTTTTTTGCTCCGATGCTACAACAGGCCACGATGGCACGATGCTCATCGGGGAATGTTGAAAATGAGCCACAGTCTACCTGACTGCACTCCAGGCCCTGGCAGGAGCTGCAGGGCTCGCAATACATATCACTGGTGTAATGGGAAAATGGCTCTTTTACCTCGTGGCTTTCTGCGAAATATCTGCAATTTTTCCGAGCGTAGTGTGCACAAATGCCCCCCATTTCAGGTGTCATCTGGGACAGACAGAAATAGGTGTAAGATTTACATAGCTGACCCCCCTCCCCTCCTCTCATGGATCTGCCAGCTCGGTCCCAAGGTTTTGTGCTCCCCTAAAGGCTTTATGCGGCTACATTGTTTTGCCTGCAGCCATCATACCCATCTCACCTTGTGGTTAAAAGAAACAGACTTCAGAAACCTCATAAAAAAACCTCCTGAGAAAAGACAAGTTGCCACTCGAAGGATTTTTCCATGCAACTGGCATCCACCTGTTTGGCTCCTGAATCCAATTTTTCTAAATTGTCTCTGCATGTGCGCGCCAGTCGAGCCCGCCGAGGTGACGCTGTTGGGTTCGCTCACGGCTGTCGAGGGCCAGGACCTGGACCTGACCTGCTCGGCCTCCTCCAGTAACCCCCCCGTGCAGATCCGCTGGTGGCTGGGCCACAAGGAGCTCAACGCATCTGCAGTGACACTGGAAGAGGTACGGTTAGTGAACAGCAACAGAAGAGGTTGGAAAAGGTTTCCAACTGAGCTCTTATTGCCTGGTTTATGCTGGTGTTTGAAGCGAATAACAGAAGCAGGTTGTGTTTGCCTCTTTGTCAAAACACAGGAAATGACAGAATACCAAACTTTGCCCTTCAGTCAAATGTTCCTGTATAGTTCAACAAAAGGAAAAGCTCATGTCTGTATGAATGATTACCTTGAGTGAACCTTTGTGGCAGAAGGAAAACAGCATGACCCTGAGCAGACTCTGAGTAGCTCTGAAAATGCATAAGCAGCCACTTCCCAGAAATACTAGTCTGCCGCTCTCCTCCTCCTCTGTGTGTTAATAAGATCAAAGTGAATAAAAGCTGACACAGAAGATGAGCATTATTAAACAAGCTCTTTATTCATCCGGCAGCGGCGTTTCCATTTGATCTTACACGCGACGCTCGGCTGTGCCCGCACACATGAGCTTTAATGCATCTGCAACAGGGTGAGGTTAATGAAGACTGACGCTCCTGTCCAGTGTCTTTGTTTGTCTATCAGACTGAGGCTTTTACAGTAATTACCACAATAATGGCTTTAATAACCAGATGTGCTGCATAGGCATGGCCGCCATCAGGCAGGTGCGAAATGATCCTTTGCTCAATTTGAGGCGGGTACGCTTGTTTATCACAGACCATGCACAACATCAGTTATTACAACAGCTAATTTGCCATCAGTATTCACCAGGACGGAGCATTGTGGCTTGTTTTTGTCATTTTTTTCTTTCCTCCTTTATACAAGAATGACAAAGTCGGGGACCGAAACCGCCTGTCCCCTGCCTGAACCACTGTGCTCGTTTTCTGTCCACAGGGGAGCCATGGCGGGATGACAACCATGTCCAACATGACCCACAGAGTCTCCCGGGATGAGGATGGACTAAAGCTCACCTGCGAGGCCTTCAGCAAGGGCATGCACTTTTCCAAGAGCCAGACCGACACACTTGTTGTTTTCTGTGAGTTTGAGGGGTTTCTTTGTTAAAGAAGGTTTTAATTTGGTATCCACCTAATAAAAACACACCTTCAAGTCAGACAGGTCAGTAAATACTATGAATGAATGAATAAAAGAAACAGTGACCCAAAATCATGTTTTTGAATCTTCCTATTACAACAGATCCTCCTCAAAAGGTATGGTTGGAGGCTCCTCCTCACAATGTGCCGCTCCATTCGGGGACCACCGTCCGTCTCATCTGCTTCGCCACCGGAGGGAACCCTGCAGTGACTCTGACCTGGTATAAGGTAAATGTGATCTATCAATGTGTGTTGTGCTGCACAGACACACACAGCTGTGTGATGTCCTTTTGCCCCCTCCTAGAATAGAGCAGTCGTGCCCGGCGCTCTGAAGCAAACCACCTTTAATCGAGGAGTGGCCCGAGAACTGGTGGTGGTGCTTACAGCCAGTGACAACATGGCCGTCTACCGCTGCAATGCCAATAACGAGGCAAAGAAGACGGTCTCGGCTCAGACCAGGTTTAAGGTTTATTGTGAGTCTGACGGCACTTCACAAAGCACAATGCCAGATTCAATATGAGCACATTTTATCTTTCTAATCCATGGTTGTGCAGTTACAGCAATAGGTTTGAAGATCACTGCGCAACAGACGGAGCTCCGCAGAGGCCAGACGCTGACTCTGGAGTGCAATTCTGGAACCAGCAACCCCAAGGCCAGCATCTTCTGGAGTTTAGGGACCCATAGGTTGGTCTTACAGAGATGCTTGATTTTTGTGAAATGATACCAGTTGTCTTTAGTGAATGGGGTTTGTGTCCTAGGTTAGAGGGAGTAGAACAGTCTGCCAACAGCGCCCCCTATGGTGGCGTGTCAGTTAGCAGCATCTTGGCTCTTAATCTGACTTCACAGCACCACAAGCAGAGGGTCATTTGCCAGGCCTACAGCCCTGTTCTGGAAGACGGCACCAACACATTCTTTCAACTCGACGTGCGTTGTGAGTCAGTGAATGGATCCTTCAATTCTTCACTTCCTTTTCTGTCTACTCTTAGTGTGAACAACGCCATGTGTCAACGTTTTATAAAAAAAATACACGTCGTTCCGTGTTACAGATTTTACCACCCACAGATATAAGTTTGTATCAAATGTGTGTGTGTGTGTGTGTGTGTGTGTGTGTGTGTGTGTGTGTGTTTACTGTTGCCCGTTGTTGTGTATGTGTAGTGTCTGTTGTAGTTCTGCGTTCAGTGTGTCCTAATTGTGCATTTGCTTTGCTGCGTGGCCATGTTTGTCTTTGATGCCATTTCACAGACAGCAGCCAGCCGCTGCTTCAAAGCTTGTGTGCTGTGTATGAGCATGAAGTGAATGTCACTGCGCGTTTGTGCAAAGCTGCAGTTGGACAACAGCACTGTCACTTGTCATTTTAATGCCTGTCCCTCTCCCCTTCCTCATTTCCTCACTCTGCCATCATCAGAGTGTGTGAGAGTTGTTTAGATCTGGAATTATTGGTGGGAATTAGACTTCTGACTGGCTTAACACTCATTAGTGTCTCTCGCTGGTTTCATACTTTGTACTGATTTCCTAGTACTTTCTGTCTGTGCTGTAGCCATCATGCTGTGTTTGTGTGCTTTTTCCTCCCCGCCCATGTCAGATCCACCTGAGTTTAGCCTGGAGCAGCCGACACGCATCCAGGTGTTGGAAGATGACGTGGCAACCATCCCACTGCTGGTCTCTGCTAACCCAGAGGAGGTATCCTGCATTTGGCTGCATCGCAGAGAGCTGGTCAGAGGTGAGCCGCGGCCATGTGATGGCTCTATAAACCAGGCCCCATTCGAGCTGAGCCAGCAAATAAGCACTCAGCGCTGCCATTCAGGGTCTGAATAAAACATGGCAGGTTAGCCAGCATGGGACCCTGCCAAATGTGATTCTCATTATGGCTCTAATGTATGCAGTCTAAATGAGGATTGCTGTCTGACTGAATACAGCGGAACATTTTTAAACCTGGCTACTTTTCTAGGTTCACACACAGCAGCCCTGTCACATAACAAGCATATCCTGATTGCAGAAACACAAACGCGGTTTTTCCTAAACTGTGAATGCAAATGCTCACGAGGCTCTTCTCATGTAAAGCTGTTGTTGACTTGATGCAGGAGTCCAGCCAGACCAATCAATAATGCAGGATTAGATGTCACTTAGAGACCGCAAGCCAGAAGACATGCCGTTTGTTGAGTGCGTAATGAATACTTAATTCACCAGCAGCGTTGCCATGTGTGTTTGCATGCGCGTGAAAAGAGGGAGGCCCGCGCTATCACCAAGCCGACGACAGTTCACTGGAAATCAGGAACGTGACGAGGAGAAACGCCGGCATTTACACAGTCAAGTGCACAAACGAGGAGGGGGAAAATCAAACCACTATCAAGCTGGATGTTTTGTGTAAGAAGCTGCACACACACGCACGTGCACACGCACAGAATGTGGTTTTTATCGTTTTGCGGCAGAATGCGTGAATAAAAATTTAATTTCTGAGCAAATTATGAGAATGATCACAGAAAGAGTGACAGACTTTAAGCACACTGGCACAGCTGAAGTGTAATGGAGATCACTAAGACCAAAGTAATGAGTCCAAATTCAGCTCAGGTGCAACAACGTGGGGGTATATCCCCAAAATAACCTCACATGTGTGCAAAGATGACAAGACAATAGGAAGTGTGATGTTGCTGAAATTTAATGATATGCTAAATTTATTTAGTGCTATTCTGTCTCATAATGATAGATTATTAAGAACTTTAGGCATTTTAACTTTGTTCATGTATCCTTGTAATTATTTTTCTTTAATTTTATAATTTAAAACATTTTAAAACTTGTTGACCTTGTCTTCTCTCTATTTTCAGTTAAGAATAAAGGGAGGGATGGTAATAAGACAATCATAGTGTTAACCATCCCAGACAAGCCTATCTGGCTCTGTCACTTCTGTTAAAAATAATTTAGGACTGCCTGAAGTACAGGTGTGTGCGTGTGTGTATGTGTGCCTGTGCCTGTGTGTGTGCACTATGATTTGCACTAAAATGAAATAAAAACTTGGGTATCCTGCAAAAATCAACATAAATCAAGCGTATGGAGAATAATTATGCTAGCTCAGGTTAGAATAGAAGAGCAGAAATATTCAAAATGAAAAAAACAAATAAAACAAAATAGAAAGTTAGTAATGCATTTTAGAATTTGCATTTCTGTGTACCTGGGCCAAATGTGTTGCTACAGGTTATAACAAAGGGACTATTTAATCAGACAATGCGTCAAAAATGTGGTTTACTTGTTTCATTATTGCAAATTATTTCAAAACCTGCCTTGATAGTTCATCTTATGAGGTCAGAGTTCATTCTAGAGCAGCTGGCAGATCAGTCAGATCATCTCTCTCTCCTAAACTACCAGAATGAACATAGTGTATCTTTAATGCGTTAGAATTGCATTTGCGCTCCGGAACCTGGCAAACACATCAGTGCATCAACACTTTCTGGCACACCCAGACAGCATTTACTTTTAACTCCTGCTCGGCAATCATGCCCCATTAATTCGCTCTTCTTCACAAGGCCATGTGCCTCCACCACTGCCTGGGGCCCAGCCTGGAGCTCCAGGCCCCTTCGTCTGATAGTGATGATTTAATAATGGAACCGCTGAAAATGTAGGCCTGCCTGTTTCACCAAAGCCCATGGTACGTGCCTAATGGATTCCGTTGTCCTGGTCTGACTGGGTTTGACAGTTATAGATATTCATTATGAATGGTGGATTGTAGTAGCTTTTATGGGTTGTGGTGTAGCCCACTTAACAGTGTCGGTCCCGGTTAGCAGGACAACGTGGCTGGATCCCATCAGCGTCGGGCCTGCGTGTCTCTCTGGTTTCCCTCTTCCGCTCCTACAAGAGTGAACACAGGTTAAGACAAGCAGGCTCTAATGCTCAGATTGTCGTAACCACAGTACACGGCACTCATGGGAAATTTAAAATGCTTGCGAAGTTGTGGTGAATAAAATGAAATGAGGAAAACCACAGTTGAAGACAAGATGATTTAAGATGAGAGGAAATGTGTCAGTGGGCTCTCAATGGGCCACGTGGGTCACATGACAAATTGGCATTTACTTGCAGAGACGTTTCCATCATATTAGGAAGAATGCTGCAGAATTTGGAAGCAGGGAGACCAATTAAGACACCCTTTTAGGCAGGTTTGGAGGGAAACGAGTGTTGGGGTAATTGTAGCAATAAAGCTTGGGTTTTTAATGGGTGGGCAAATCATTTGTCCCTAATGGGAATATTAGCCTTTACTCCTGCCTCAGACTCAGACTTTTTTTTTTGTCTCAGATTCCCCCAACGTCCACCCGCAGAAGGACCCAGTGCTGGTGAACCTGGGGGAAACTGCTGATCTGATATGTGTGGTGGACGCCAACCCCATTAAGTCAGACATGTTTACATGGACCTTTCTGGTGAGCGCTGCGTTCTGCACAAAGGCTCTCTGTGATGTTGTCAATTCCCTCTGTTTCTAACTGGACTCTTCAGACTGCACAGGTGCACCATATTTCACAGACTATAACCGTCCTGGCGCCCTACCTCCTCCTGATCCACACTCGGCCCAAATCCAGAAAAATAGCTTTCATTACTGCAGCCTGGCTAAAGGGCACATTTGTCAGTGTGGCATGGCCGCGGTATCTACTGATGCCTCTTCAAGTCGACCCACCCTCAGGCGATACCGTGTGTCCCGCTTTCAGCCCACCCGGCCCCGCCTTCTTCTCCTCCCCTGTGGCTTTTCAACTCTTGCCATTATCTTTCTCTGTCCCTGGAGCTCCACGCCCTTCCCACACCCACCTCAAACCTCGACGCTGTCTTGCTTAAATCTTCCTTGCCGTCTACCCCCCCGAAAAAATGGGTGGTGCGCTGAGGGATAGCTGCTGTCCGGTGCTCATTCTGCGCCCTCTCTGTCTTCCACAGGGAGAAACAGAGTGGGAGATGGAAGAAAACACTCAGGAAGATGAATCTGGCGTCCTGACCATCTACAATGCGACTCGCGCACATGCTGGTCTTTACCAGTGCACGGCTGATAACGGTATACCTCCCCCAGCATCTGCAAGCGTGCAGCTGGTGGTGCAGTGTGAGTTCCTGGCATTTATTTTCCACTTCACAGATTACTGAATCATGCACACCCACGCTTCCATGGTGACACACCCACTGGTGTTGGTTCTGGTACCAGTGAGGAAACCCAGACTATTATTTATTCATGCGCTGTGTCCTGTTTGCTGAATGCCTATCTGCTCCTGCGTAGTCAAACCAGAGCTGCAGAAAGGAGCCCAGTGGAGGAAGGTGGCAAGCAGAGGTGACGGCACCACTACAGCTGAGTTAACGTGTCAGGCAGAAGGCATTCCTCCTGTGGACTTTATCTGGGAAAAAAAGGGTTTACTCATGGACTTTGCAAACCCCAGGTCAGAAAGCTGGCAGCATGTACATGTCTAATTACTCACACTGTCTTTTTTTATTAATTACTAGTGAAACTGTTTCCATGCAGGTGAACAATTCCAATTAATTCTGCAGTATGTTCTTGATCTAATCATTGGTATTTTACCAGCACACCTGGACTAATTGCATCTCTGACTTTGGTTTTCACTATGCAAAAAACCTGTTTAACATCTTTTTCATGTATGAAATTGGGTGATTTGGTCCAACTGTCAAGACAATCCCTGCTTAGGATGTGTGTGTGTGTGTGTGTGTGTGTGTGTGTGTGTATTGCAGGTACAAGGAACAGACCGTGAGGCGGGCTTCCATCCACACCAGCACGGTTCGGGTGATAAATGTCAGCGCCACCCATGACTACACCGTCTTCACCTGCACTGCTCGCAACTCACTTGGAGAGGACACGCTTGACATCCAGCTCGTCAGCACAAGTAATCGAGTTGTTTCCGTGTGTTTTAGAGTTCCCCGTGTCTTCACCTGTGTATCTTCACCTGACAGAAATTTACCCAGGCATGTTTTTTTCTCTCTTTTCTTTTGTAAAGATTTCAACTCTGCTGTGAAAAATAGGTATAAAAATACTCATCAGCTTCTATGAGCTTTGCAGCAATGAATTATTCAGTAAATGGAGCAGGTATGTCAGTGGTTCAGGAAAAAAAATCAAAAAATAATTCTCTTTTAGGAACGCTTGCTCTTTCTCTTCTGTGTAAGAAGGCCTCTCATAATTACAAACCTGCACTGACGCACCAAACTGATAGTTTATTAATAGATTGTTGCCATGCCTAATTCATGTTCCACTTTAAAAATTAAGACTGCCATGTATTTACTATTTTCAGCCAGTGAGCTGAAAATATGCATCCTCGCCAAACAAAAGTGGCTCATTAGAGCAGCAACGTGTATCAAGAGATAAAACGACATAAATATAAATGTTAAATTTAATTGTTAAAGAAACATGTCCTGACTTTAGAAAAGGTTGGGTCTCTTCCCTTTCATTATTGCCTCACTATGTTAATTGAGATACTTTGAATTAATTTAGTCCTTAATTGTCTCCTTGTTGTGTTGTGTGACAATAGAGATGGCAGCAATTGTTTCTGCTGTATTTTGTTGCTTGATAATGTTTATCAGTCTTTTCCAGCAGTAGTCTGGGGGGGTCACGAAGTTGTTCACGCGCAGACTTCTGTAAACTGGAGAGAGCTGTTGCTCCCAAGTGTCAGCCCCTTAAGAAACTTATTCCATTGCACCGTCACTGCCTTATCGTCGTAGCCCATAGCGCTACTCTGTTTCTCCCCAAGATAAAGCTGCGCTGATACGGTTAGCTCTCGCGGCGTGCTCAGTCCTCCTCCAGGCCGTACCCGTGCTCCACTGCCATTATCGGCACAGACTCGCTCTCAGCAATGGCCTTCAGACATTAGACACATTTAAATGTTTGTTCCAAAACCCATAAAACTCCAATCCAATAACAGTCTTGTTTTTCCCCAGTGTTGGTTTCTTTTTTTTAGGCTTCCAAATATTCATAATTAATCTGACGCAGCGATAAGACATTTTATATGCTCCCTTATCATACAAGAGCCCAAGAGGGGGACTGGGGTTCCTTTTTTTCTTAGCATGGCTCTTTTTGGATTTGAAGAAGACGAGATCCAAATAGGGCTGACCCTTTTGCTCTGGAATCTTGTGAGCAGAGCTGATAGTGGGAATTATTTACTCTGCAAACTGCAGCCTGCAGCTACAGATGAGCAGAGAATTTCCTTCTTATGTTGTCGCTCCGCTACTATCTCTCTTTTTGCTTCGGTTCCACCAAGCCTTCTTTCCATGCTCAAAATGAAAATAAGCCACGTTCCCTGCACTCTCCTGACTGGAGCTTTGACTCGTGACAGACTAGAGGCCAGTCGGTCCCCCCTGATCTTTCTGTCCACAACGCTGATTATAATCAAGCAGCTTCATACTCCTAAATTGGTCCCATTTTGCTCAGATAAGAGTTATTTTGTATCCCAACCCAAGCTCGCTGATGATTTATTTAGAAATTAAATAAAACGGGTGGAGCAATGTGTATTTAAAATGAAACATTGACACAACACAACTTAATTTGCGGCGGATGAATAAAGTTTGATTAGAGGACAGAAAATGTTCAACGAGATTTGATAAGGTAACATTCTTTCCTCTCCTGATGTCATTAATTCCGTATAACTTTGATTGCTTTGACTCTGCTTTGACTTATAACTTTTTAAACTATATACATTAGAAAACTTTAAGAAAAAGGGGGATAGGAGATGAGTTTAAAGATTTACTTGCTGCTTTTTTGTAATTATCAATGTTAAGGAGTCATTATCATTGATGAATACTAGGTGTTATTATTAGCAGAAAAACAAAAACACATTTATCTCTTCTGTGAATGTATTTGTCTAATATACAGTGCTTTAATACCTCTACTGGAGAGTTGAAGGGGGTGAAATTTTACAAACTGGTTTCCATTCTTTTACAACCGGCAATGAATTTACTCTATATTAAGGATGTTTTGGCTCACTATAACTTATTATTAAGCGTTTTTAAGTTTTCATATAAATTTTTGAACCACAGTTATAATTTCAAATCATTATCGCAGTTGATTAAAGATGTGAAATTCTTTGCGATAAGCAGTTTTTGCCCAGGCCCTTCTGCTGCACCCATATACTGAAGGTAATTGTGTTTTTAAGCAGAGTGGGACCAGAGGGAAACGTGGAAGAAAAAAAAAATCCTTTATCTATGCAGCTCTGCACAATGTTTTAGTAATAACGTTTTGTCTGTTTATAACCTCTTCAAAGCAGAAGGGGGACCCATAAGGGCAGCGCAATCCTCAGCCAGCGGGCCTCATCTATTATTTCTGCAGATACCGAATAATCACTTAACTGTCTCCAAGCTTTAACAGAGAGCGCCTTGGTTAAGCATGTGTTTCATGATGTTCTTCCTTTTCTCTGTCAGTATTTAGCAAAATCAATAAGATTCATTGCAATTTCTTTCCTACTGCCCCATCAGGTTACCCAGATCCTCCGACTTCCTTTCGCGAGGTCGACTTCACCCACGACTCGGTCACACTGGAGTGGATCCCAGGATTCAACGGCGGTGTGCAGCAAAGATTTCGTATAAGGTTCGGTACCAAGAGAAGAGGATGGTTTGAAAATGGCCCCTCCTCACAGACGCACCTATTGAAACTTTTGGTTGACAGATACCGCTGGGATCACTCTCCGGGTTTTCTGTATGCCGACGTAATTCCACTGGGAACCGCATCCTTCACCATCACCGGCCTGCAGCCCGCTACCACCTACAACTTCTCTGTCAACGCGCTCAATGCAGTGGGAGAGAGCGCGTATGCTGACGACAATGCAGTGCTGACCATCACCACTGCGGGTCAGTCTAGTAACCACAGTTTGACGCTAACAGCTTTCCATCTGACCTCAAAGTCAACGCGTCCTGAGTTGGTCATCTCAAAATGAAGTTCTCTGTTTTTCTCTGCAGAAAAGCCAAAAGCAGAAGAATCCCCAACAGATGATGACTCAGTGGAACCGAGTAAGTCTTTAATCACAGCCCCCTCACTCAACTCTTAAAGGCAGCTGGAAATTGCTGTTTGCAGAGCAGCCAGCATCATTTGGCTAAATCATGTTAATGTATGCACCTCCAAGGCTGTTAATGTTTGAGTAAGTGGTTGTCATGGCACCCCCACCTCTGCATTTACCCAATAAAGAGGACACAGTGTGTGTGTGTGCGTTTGTGTGTGTCAGACAGCTTTTATCGTTAAAACATTTCCATGTTTGCTCACTTCTTGTGCGTAACTTTTTGTTATTACTCGCTGAGCTCACTTTTCCGTTTTTTTGTTGTTTTTTTTTACCAACAAGGCATCAGGGCACTGCCGACCTACTGGACGGTGGTCCTGGCGGTGGTGTTGGGAGCCGTGCTGGTGTTTAATTCATGGCTTATTGGCGTTCGGTGGAAAAGAAGACGAGGTCAGACAGGTGACAAAGATTTTTTTTTTTTTTTATTTAAGCACATTCCCCTATTTGAATATCTTTCTTGCTCAACACAACTGAAGCACAAAGATTGAGCCACCATGTGACCTCTCAGTCTCCATCTCTCTGTCCAACCTGTCTGCTTTTTACCTGAGGTTTAGCCTCTTTAAACCTTCATCTTTTAATGCCGTCCATTTAGTGATTGTGGATACATTTACCAGCGTCTTATCCTCTGGGTTTTCTGTCTCCTACTATTTTGTTTCACACCCTTCTCTTGCCCCCACGCTGCACTTTAATCCCACTTTCCCGAACCTTTATTACTCTGATCAATTTTACTTCCTGTGAGTTGATGCTTCTCTCCATAATTTTCAAACTTCCTAACACCAAACTTTATCCTCCCATTTTCCGGCGCCCTGCAGGGGATCCAGGAGGCAAAGCTACGGACAGGGAGAAGATTGAGGAGAAGGGGTGAGTTAAGGCTCTGCAGAGGAAATAATAAAGAAACACACATTCACTCTGAGTCTGCTGACCATGCGACTACAACCATCGCGCGGGAGGGGGGTCCCCTGGCGCTATCCATTTATATTAGCGTTATTAAACTTTCACTACAGTCAACAGTCCCACACACTGACATATATGAAGATGGATGACGTGTCTCCATTTTAGCGTGCTGAAGTACTGCCGTCTTGTATTGGCAATGTCAGAATAAAATGATTATCAACTGAAGCAAACAAACAAATAGCACGATCGTGTTAGAAAAAATATCAATCAGCTGATTCAGCAATAAAGCTAAGCTCATATTTACTTTTCAGTTTGAACATTAACACAAAACCCTCCTATTTCTAGTTCCGGTAACAATAATTCCAATAATAATAAAGAGTTGATCATATTTCTAGTCATTTCTCTTTGTTTGAAATCTCTCCAGTGATTCTCGGGGTATGTCAGGATACGGACAGTTATTTTGATGGCTCGATGACATCATTTGGATTTCCTGCCAGACATCAACCTTACTCAGTCTCAAGGGTGACTCAGCTGTCACACACGAGCCATCTTCTTTTAATCAAACACCCTGAGGTGTCAAAAACATTTTAGCAATGTGAAATTCACCATGTCACTGTTCACAGTGCTGTGTGCTCTTCTCGGTTATAAGCGCGACAATGTGCACGTTATTAGCTTTTATTTAGCATAAAGATGCCTTATTATCATGCCCTGTATCTATGGTATTGACAGTCTTTGTGTGGACACATCACTCACAAATACTGAAGACCATTCTGACTTTCTGTGCAGGTCCAGCCTCTCAGTTATCAGCAACTCCAACAAATACGAGAGCGGAGAGAAGATCAACACTGTGGCCCAGCGGACGCTGCTGGTGGACTCTGGATCTGAGACAGACAGCAAAGTCTACGAGCGCTACGCAGCGGTAAGAGGAGGAGGAGGAGGGAGAGCAGAAGGTTGAGAAGAGCCAAACGGGTCTGATGAAAAAACAAGCTTGCGGAGAGAGTACGGACAGATAATGGGAGGAAGGAGGTTTGGCAGACAGCGAGAGCAAGAAGGAGAGATCAGGGATTGCATGGAAAATGGATTAATAAACTAATGAAAACTTCAGCTATGAGCTGGAACAGAGATCAATACTTCACCATTAGCATTCAAAATACTCTTTAGTAGTGGAGAAAGGGTTGTTCAGTGCCATGTAAAGGGCCAGGGAGAAGCAGAACTCTGTGGAAAACCGCTGACTGAGTCAGAAAAAGATCACAATTTGATTGACAATAAAAGCTCACATCTCCGCAGAGCAAGACGGTTCTCTGGTCAACAGGAAATACACATAGATGCTAAAAAAACAAGAAGAAATCTGCTGCCAGGAGGTGATCAGTGTGATGATTTTCACATGATGCACCACACCAAACAGCAGTACTTGCTGCACCACCTGAAAATAGATGCCGGTTGTGTTTGGGTTGCCAAGCAGCTTAAATTCTTTAGGCTAAAAATGGTTCCACAGTGAAAGCCTTAATGTCCTAATTAGAATTTCACACTTTCTGAGCAATATCCACATCCTAAAACAATGTCCCTGTTCCCGTTGATGCCTCAGACATTGTCCCTAAATGACTGTTCCTCACAGATGAACAGCATGTTTCACCGTGTCCTGAGGGGGGAGTAGAAAATGCAGAAAGGCTTGGGGACTCTTTGATGATGCAAATATGCCTCACCTCTGCCCGTGGAATGAAGAATAGCCCTTTATCTAAAGCAGTGTAAGGACAAATCACATTCCATGCCTTCTTTTGTGTTTCTCTATCTTCAGGAATCCTCCACCTACTATTACCCCATCAGAGACTCTACGATGCCTCTCAGTCCGCATCCCCAGGAAATACACATGCTCGGTGAGCTTTGATGCAAACAGGACAAAACATGAGCACAAACCATGACACAACCAGTGTCTGAACCAGGGTTAAGGCAGCCTAAACATGAAGTGCAGAACTTTGACCTTGCTCCTCTAACAGTGATGGCAATCCAAGGTTAGGTTAATTAAAATGTTGGCACCTTAGTGGAGCCAGATCTATGTGTCAGCAATATTTCACACATACATACACACATACATAAATAAATCTTTAAAGGTTGCATTATTTTGCAATTTGCTGGAGTAGAAATTTTAATAACAGTAAAATTTTGCAGTTTTAAGATACTTGAAACGTCAGTCTTGTCCACTAGGTGGCGTCTCACCTGACGTCACCCCATCAGGGCTCCGGATCTGGGTTCCTGTAAAACACCTGAAGACAACAATTATTATAACAGACTTATAAATTTAAACAATCAAGTTTGAATTATGCTACTACTGAACACTTGCTGATCAGTATGTAGTTAGGGTTATGTGCGTTCTGCACTCTAAATTTAAAGCTTTTCTGCTCGCAGGTCAGTCAAGAGTCAGAAATCTGAGATCTTTGTGGGTCTTAATGTCAGAAGTCATGCCTTCCCTCCTATTTTAAGCAGCAGGTGATTGCACTTGTTTTGTTGGTCTGAAATTACACTTTTTTCCTGCAAGATTTCACCCACCCTCCCGTGGACTCTCACAGCCATGTTTATGAAGAGGTTGGAGATGAGCATGTGTACCAGGACATCCTGCCTTCCTCCCCTTTTCTCCCCCCACCTGTGTTTGACCACAGACTCCCAAATCAAAGGAGAAGCAGGTGGAGACCATCAACACGCTCTCAGGTTCGTGCACAAAAAAGTTGCCAATTAAGAGCCCTCTGGTTTGAGGCCTGTTTCACACTCATTGCTGCACTTACAAAGTAAAGTGTTGACAGGGCTGATGCTATACTCCTGCAACTGAGGTGCAATCTCCTCTCTCAGCAGGTTGCTGCCAGAGTGAGAGATCCCACTGATGTCGGACAACAGCAGAAAGATTCTGATCTTCCCTTTGAACTACGAGGAGAGTTAGTGTAGAGATTCAAAGCAGTAAATAGCTATGTTGTTTGGAGGACATTGAAGATGCTTATGTAAAATAGGAAAACTATGCTTTTATGTTTCATATAAAACAGACTTTCCTTTTTTCCCTCACTGTCCTTTCCAAAAAAACTGCCCCTTTTTGATTACAAAAAAGCAGAGGAGAAACCTGAAAATGTCGCTTAAAATGATGTTTAACCTCATTTAAAGCAGCCGCCCCCTTCCTTAAACTCATTTTGTCCTCTGACCTTTGCTTCTTTCATGTTTTTTCCTTTTTTTAACTAAGTCATGGTCACCACCCACGGTCCCTACCCTCACCCTCCCGCCCAGTTTGGCCTGCAGGTACGCATGAATCAGTCGCAAAACGCAGACGCAAAACCGCTGTGACGCGCTGGGTAAGGCTGGGTGAAGCGGCCTGACTCGGGGTGTCGTACATGCGGACCAGATCTATTTAAACGAAATGCCATCACTTTCCAACTGACTGCACACAAAGATAGTCAAGATGAGACCACCCACACAGAACATGATCACCAAAGTTTGACGAATGCCCTCAATTGTTTTCAAGGTCGTTTGAGCTTTTCTGGAGGATCATTTTTGTCAGTGATGGTGCTACATGACTGACAGTGGCTGTTCTCTCACGTCTGATGGGAAGAGCTCCAGGCCTCGCAGTTGGTACACAGAAATCCCCACAATGGGATAGCACTGAGAGGTTTTTAGCATGGTTCTATCTTCAAGAGGTAAAGCCCTATCTGAGGCCAGGCTCTAATCCTGTTTTCTCTGGGATTGAAGTTCTGCTCACAGCATCAGTCAGAGAGGAAAACCATGCAGGGAATTTGTCTTATTGAGGGTGGACAGTCAAAGAGAGATTGGAGCGGCAAGAGGGGGTTATGCTAAGCTGCTTGGCCTACTGCAGCTGTACTGAGGCGAGGAACTGTCCTCTAACTCACATTTATGTTTAAATTTCAGCTCAGAACCAGTGCTGGGAGGCCCAACGTCTAAAACTACATGCTAATTATAGAGAACTTTAACAAGGAATTTGATGTCAACACAAAATAATTCCACAGTTGTTTTTTCAAAGAAGGGTTAGAACTCACAAGGACGGTTGAGTGTGCATAAAGCGAGACCTTCCACTCTCAGGAGCTGCAGCTGTGGAATAAATGCTACCATACTGCAAGCTCGCTAAAACAGGTTGGTGCCTGAACACTCAGAATGTTTAATGTTTTGCGCTAAGAAGGACACGCAGACAAAGCTCAAAAGAAATGTGGGTGCGCAGATGTTTCCTGAAAACACTGGCCTACTGGATTCCTGCTGTTGGGGGGACATTTGTATAAAATGTCATATCAATGTCACTTAACAGTTGCTGATTTGTATCACTTCATCACAAAGTGGTGTCATTGTCATTTGGTAGACCAGATTGCTCAAGCAGATTTAAAACAGCGAGATTAAAAACAGTCGTTTATCTTCCCGGGGCAGATGCCCATAAGTTAGTGCGCCCACATAATAAGTAACGGCATGCAGTAAATGTTGTGCAACATTCAATCGCAAGATGAAATTTATAGTTCACAGATTTCAAAACCATAAATTAAATAGAAAAAAAGAATTAGAATTAGAATCTAGAATTAGAAAAGGAAAATAAATGATTCTGTAGAACTATTTTACAGGTTCTAATGTTCTTTTATATTTGGAGATGAAATAGATGCTTAATTTTTTAGAGGAGTCGGCAGTTTATGACACTGGCTCAGTATTTGGATCATGTTTGCCCTTTCATCATTGCTGTGCCCATGAAACACTTTTGTGATTTCCAGGCTGAAAACTCAAACAACACTTTGGTTTCATGTTGAGATTGATGTCAGGAGTGTCGTGACCAGAGAAACGGATCTTTCAGATGTGGCTCTCTTCCTCTTTTATTTTTTCCATGCCCTGCCCCCAACTGTGGTGATGTAACTCTTCGTTGACTTCTTCCTCTCCCCAACTGCCTGCGTTCTTTATTAATGTCTACCCTTCTTCAGCTGCAGCTCAACCTCTGGTCGTCTCTCTCTCCTGTGAAGGCGTCAGACTTCTGCTTGCTCCGCTGGCTCACATACTCAGTATTTTAGTTTAGTTTCTAAGAAATATTAGATTTCACAGCTAATAATCCTGTAGCTGGTTTGTTTTAATCTACTCCGTGTTCAAATAAAGTGTTTCGATTTTTTAATGAATTTCTGCCGCCTTGCAGCAGCAAACACGCACACACTCGCACACACGTACACACAGCATGCTCCTGTTGTTGGCGCAGCCTATTATGAGAGTGCCATGTTCCTGTTTTCAGCTTCTGGTTTTCCCTCAAGCTTGATTTCTCACATCATTTAGATAACATATAGGACAGTTACGTGAGACAAAGAAAACAAGCAACGTAATATTTATTCTTACTTTTATTTTAAAATAAGATTATGTAGTCTAGTGCCCAAGGGTTTTTTTTGTAAACTCTTATTTTTTTATAGAAGAAAAGGGGGGCTGCTGAATCTTATATTAACTGGTATTGTCCACATTTGTACAATAAACATGTATTTCCCTACCAAGGCCCAGACTGCCCAGAGATAAATCATCAAACAAAGAAACATTTCACTGAGCTCTGCATTCCTCCAATTAGGCTCCCTGCTCTCCATCATGAGCTGTCAAGGTGTATTTGTCTCATTATTGAGCAGTTGTTTAAGTTCTCAGCTGCTGCGGTCAGACCGGAGCTGCGAGTGATGCATCGCTTCTGCTCGCGCAGGGAAAATAATCTGCTAAACTGATGGCTTGACAGCTCAGCTCTGTTCGTCAACATGTATTTTCCCCCTATTTGCCTCGTAAACACTTAGATATTTGAAGGGTGCCGAGGAGGCTCCGGTGTGACGGGGGCTTCACAAGTGCCCAATTATGTGAGAAAACAATAGACTTAAATTACTTCGGCTGCTGCTTTTGCTTTTTAAACGAACAAGCGTGACATTGAAAAATGTTGTTTTGTTGCAGGTTAATTCTTTTCTTCATTTATTTCTGTCATTGTTGGAATTGTTCAGCTTCATTTTGACCATTTTTACTTCAAGTTTTCTGACATTTTAGACAATATTTTTGCTGTTCCCACTCTGTAATGATGATATAATAGGCTGTCCAGTGTGTTTGATTTAGTATTTTATTTTCACACCAATAATTCTGAAATGGAATTGAAATGAAATGAAATAATAGCCTCGAACGCATGCATCCAAACGTGTGTGTTTAGTGACGTGCTCACTTCCTGCACTAGTCATATATTGGGGGGGGGGTTGTTATTTTTTATAGTCTACAAGCTCTATCTACTTTCTTCCTAAAATACCAAATAATACTGATGGTGATACTGATGGCTTATGGGGATGGTGGAAATTGTACCAGAGGACTGTGTGGTTGGGAGAAAAAGCATGAAATAGTATCTAAGTTAATTTTATTTTATCTGTTATCCAGAAAATAAATGTTCTTGGGCTTCACATCACAATAATCAAACCCTTGTTTTAATCAAATTTATTGCATTTTCATATACTCAGCCTATACATGCAATACAAATACACTAACCACAGCTTTATGAATGACTGTATTCATAAAAAAAACATGAAAAGGGACAGAGAGCCAGTTTGGACAACGACTGTTTTCTCACGTGGATGAATTACAGGCTTTGTCCTTGCCAACAGCCGAGGTTTGTGCTTCTCGGCGAGGCTGTTGACTAACGATAAAACATACAATTCTGCAGTCTTGACACAGAACAACAAATCTTGCTCAAGATGGGCATATTCCTATAAAAGAAAGATTTAGTGTGGAGAAAACACTGTAATCATCTGTGCTTTCAGGTTATAAAATGTACCAAAAAACTTCATTTCCTGTTTTTGAGCAGAATAGATGGCCCTGCAGCAATAAATACATGGGCCAGGCTGCAGGGCAAAAGCAACATATTCCATTACAAGCTGCAATATAATGTACTGCCACATACTGTAGTTGGACAAGCTGCCTTGCTGAGAAACGTTGCTGCAGATGTGAGCGGAGGAGGAGGCTACGCCACGAGGAAGAGTGGGTGAGCGAGTGAGTGACACACAGTTGAGATGGCTGGTTGAGGAAGTCGCGCTAGTGAGCACATGGGTGGGGCCGGCGAAAAGTTGTCTTATCAGCCTCTCTGAAGGGACACGTGGAGTTAGAACGTGCGTTGGATGATGGGTCTGAGGAGCAATCCCTGCGCTAAGCTTCCCTGCAGCATGGATACTAAGGTAGGCAAAATAGGAGCCTGAACGGATGGTTGGATATTAGAAGGCTGAGGGGGAGTTTTAGTGAAGTAGACTGGGAAGAGATTGATGGAGGATGACAGACAAATGGATGAACAGACAGACGATGGGAGAGTAAGAGTGCTAGATGTGACAAATAGGCAGGCAGGTCAGGCTGGAGGAAGGGGAGGAGGCCCCGCACAGCCCAGGGGATACGGGCCTCGTCTTGACATATGCTCTGGAGTGAAATGAAGATTGGCAAGAGCTGCTAATCTGAGCTGTCACAGCTCATGATGGTTGCAGAACGCTCACCTGTCACGCTCCTCCAAGTCCGGAAGATGAGCTGCCAACACGACGGGTCAAAGATCGAGATTCATCCTCTGCTGGGGGTGGATGTCCAAGCAGGCCACTTGCCCAGGCTTCCAATCTGTCGCTATCACCGCCTCCGCTGCTCTGTACCTGCTTGGCACCTGTTGTTCTTTGATAGCTGGTTGTGAAACCACGTCCTTGCCTGTCTCTGTCTGTCTCTAACTGAGGGTGGTCTATTGTGTGGGAGAGGAACTGGCGTGCTTTCACCCACCGATTCAGAGGGCCTCAGCGCTCCAGTGCAGATTTCCATTCTGTTAAAAAGACTTGTTTTGACACATCCTCCAATGCGAATCATGTTTTAATTGGCAACATCGGCCCCCTCCCTTCGCCAAAAAGAACAACTTGGGAAAGTTTGATCAGCAGAGCCGTAAAGTTGAACACAGACGTGTAGGAGGATTGAAAAAAAAAAGAAAAGAAAAAGAAAAACATGTGGCCTCAATCACTCATTTTTTGACAAAGGAAAGAAAAAGTTGAGCTCATGATGTATGTACCTGATAGAGTTTGATAATATAACGTGAGAGTCACTTTGCTAGTCGCTGGGCTTAAAACGTGTGGGGGAAGTTTTCTGTCTTCTAGGGGAAAAGAAGACAAACATTACCACGAGCCTCAGTGAGCAATTTCCTGTCAGGCGTCTGCGATCCACAAAATGTTCCGTAGCAAATATTTTTCTGAATTAACTCAACTATGCTCCTTGATATCCTTCAATATATGTTCACCGCAGGTGGAATCGCTGTTGTTACCCACTAGTTTGAATTGAACCAGACTAGACGGAAGCCGGTGTTTAGTCTCACTTTAAATTTACTTCAGGCTGTTGCTATCTCATGTTAGCATCCTGCTTGTATTTGACACATATACTGTGGGAGAATGAAACGGAATGTTTTAAATGATTTGGAAAACAAATCACTTCTCATTTATTCACCAGTGTGACGTCTAATGTACAGTATAGGGAACAAAATAAATGGAATCTCATGGGCCCGCTAGTGGCCAAAGGGAGAACTGCAGAACAGGTTGTTAAACTGGTAAAAAACCAGGCCGGTCATTGTTTCTAATCTTCTTTTTTGTGCTTTCATTTTCTTTCAGAAAAATTTGATTCCAATCACCATTTTCTTACTGGCTGTTCTACAGGGTGAGTGCAAAATAGTCTTGATCAACTAGCTGATTGGGAAGTTGCACAGGACCTGTTATCTTCTCTGCACTTTTGTAAAATAAAGTGCATTAATTGACATCCCATTTATTTATAAAGCAGAGTTATATTAGCATTTGTAAAATGCAAACCACTAATTAATAAACTGCTGTTGTTTAGGTTTTAGAAACATTACTAAAATGATTGTTATTGTTTTCTCTCCACCCCGAGGCCACATTGTCAGAGTCTGGCCTCGGCCAGGAACACGTCACAATATTTTCTGAAAGAGCTTTATGTTGTGTGCTGCTCCATCCCGTGATTAAAGTGTGTCTTGTTTCCCACCGCAGGGTCACGAGCTCAATCTCCCACACCACAGATGACTGAACAAAGCAGCGTGGCAAACATGCCAGAAATGTCCACTGGTACAGCACTGGAACACATCTGCAACGCCTTTTCCAGTTCAATCCAATCTTTTAAAATGCTAATTTATGACAATGTTATCTTTAGAGACTTTACATATTCAAAAAAAAAAAAGAGGAAGAGAGACTAGCTGGTCTTAGGTCTTAACTCCAGCTTTGGTTGTTAAGAAATAATGATTGAAAATAATAAATTAACCAATCATTAATAATAAATCCCTTCCTTGAAAAAGGGCAAGGTGCAATTCGCCTCCCAGTGTGGTTGCAGGAAAAGTGTCTGATGTGGCTGCAGACGAAGCACACATACCAACAGTGGAGTGTGGTAAAATCCATTAATAACAAATGGAAAAAACCATACAAAATGTGCAAATGTGCCAAGTCAAAACCAAAAACAGACTGTGCAAAAAAGCTTGTTTCACTAGAGATTATTACTGGTAAAGCCGAGTCCTTCATAAGCCAAATCTTAGTGGAAGTAACAAAAAGGGGAGAGAAGCTTCACTCCATTTCACTTAAGAACGGCCCAAGGTCAGCTGGAAGAAGGTTTGAAAAGATGAAAATATGGTTGTCAGACTAACCCGAACACAATCAGTCACTTCTGTTTTCTCTGAAATATTTACGTTTGAGAAATCTTAGGTCTGAGTATTTGTAATTATTGTTGTTAACAGGAAGTGGAGTCAGCAGAGATGACATGTTACAGAAACTTGTAAGTGCTGAACAAACCCCAAGACAGAACATCAGCGTCAATGAAGTCTCGAACACGACCACAACAGCGTCTCCTGCTTCAAAAGGTAGCCGGACGTGCCTTTGACACTGTCAGCAATGCCCTGAATGCTGATCGGATTTACTGTGACATTTCTCCCCCTCGATTTTCAGCTCCACGTGTGGAGACGCCAGGAACAACCGCCGCACCTTCTCCAGGTAATCCGCTCTCTTCTGGTCTTTCCAACCAGATGGGGGCGCCATTGAGTGCGCCTGTTAGTTACCCACCCTCCAACCCGTCTAGGAGGTAGCCTCATTAAGAATGCAGAAGACTTTCAAAAACTAATTATGGGGTAATTATGAAATGTTAACTTCATGTCCTTGTCAAGATTTTTCTGCTGCATTTTGCAGCAGAAAGCGAGGAGTGGAGCGGCTTTAGAAAAGTGTCGGCCTAAATTTCCTTTGAGAACCATTTCGCTGAAATATTAAGAAATTCAATTAAAAACCAGTCAAACATTGGAATGTGCCTGGAATTTTATGAGGATTAATTACATCTGTGCTTTTATGGCAAATATGGGGAGTAGGAACGTAGAACATGTCCTTTTGCATTATGGATCAGCCCTGCACATCCGCCGATTAATCTGAGGTGAGATTCATTTAGGAAATGTCTGTGTTTTGTCTTTTCTAGCATCCAGCGTTGCACCAATCACATCCAAGACTGAGAAAGACACCAAAAATGCTATCCATCAAGCTGCTGCCTGGGGTAACTAACATTTTTCTGTTCTCCCTGCTTACCTAAATGCCACAGGCGCTGAGGTTTCATTGTTATCTGGAGGCAGACTGACACTATCATAATTCTCTGTCTTCCAAACAAACCCCATGGCGGGGAGGCAGAGTGGGAGCCCCCAGCTCCCGCTCTTCTTCCAGATTGATGTTTGATTGTGCCATATGCAAAGAGAATTAAGCTGTTTGTGTGCTGACACCGCGCCGGCCTGCCACAGATGCAGGTGTGATCAGCAGGCTGTAGATCTGTCATCCTGCCTCTGACCCCAACCTCGCGTTTTTCTGAAACTTAATTAAACCGTTTTCTTTCTCCTTTTCTTTCTGCTCCCCTCCCTTAAAGGGGATGAAGACTTCAACTACGGTAGGACACCTGGCCGCTTCTTTTGCCTCCAGATTCCACCTGATACATCCTGGGCTGAGTGTTGTTGTTGTTGTTGTTGTTGTTGTTGTTGTTGTTGTTGCAGACTATCAGTCCCTGCGCATCATCGGACTGTCAGTTGCAGGCTTTCTTTTCATCACAGGCATCATGATCATTGGCTGTAAGTACGGGGAGGGGCTGCCAGGGAACCCAGAGTGCAGGCTTTTGTGGCGGATTTGTGCAGTCTCCTAAAAACGAAACAACTGTCATGTGATCTTGTTGGTCATCTTATTTTAGGTAACAAAGTGCGTCGACTGCCCAAGTGTCGCACCAGGTTATGAAGGTAAGCGCGATTTATCACAGCGAAGACTATGTTCAGTATTTATATGTGCATTGATGAATTAGCGCCGCAGATTTGTCCTGAGGTAAAATATGATGGACTAAATGGTAGTTTATGTTCATGATTAATTCATACCAGAGGCTGCGAGAGGATGATATATGGCAGCCTCCCACATTATTCTCATTGTAGCTCAGCAGAATGCTGACTAAAACTTGTGCAAAAGCCAATCAGTCATGATTATGATGAAGATGTTTGTTAAGAGTAACCATCATCGTGAGGCCCCTCCAGGCTCCGCGTGTATTTGAGTCTGCTAAGTGTTTGGCCGAAAGTATTTCTTTTAATGCGTGTGTGATTTTCAGGTCATATAACGTGGCCGAGCAGTAATGAGACGGCTTGTGTACACACAGAAGACAAAGAGCTGGAGGAAAACAGCCAGCCCGGTCAGACTTTGTGCTTCCACATGTACTGCACACTCAACCACCAATACTGGTATTTCCATAGATGAAGAAATGGCACCAAAATGTAATACAGCTGAACAACTAATAAAGAGACAACTCATATTTTAATGAGTTCTTCGGCCATGAAGCAGGCTTCTTTGGAATCTGTCTGTCTGATCAGTGTCATGGTAGAATTAACATTACACATTTGACAACATCAGATTTTATAATCTTGCGTGGCACAAAGCTGGGTCACTTCTTGAGATGATTTTCACTCTTTTCAATCTGAAAATCGTGATGTTTAGGGTGGTGGGGGGGGGTGGGGGGTGTCTAA
>CAAE01015044.1:1897786-1913098 GCA_000180735.1 Tetraodon nigroviridis | reverse complement strand
CTGCGCTTGTAAATGAATAAAAGCCTGAGATTAAACAAGATCCACTGGTGCATTATCTTAACATCCATATGGCACCAGAATGCTGCAGAAAACAAACACAGGCAGACCGGAGAAGTTTAGAACATCTTTAATGTTAGATTGCAATGGAGCTCCAGATCTCAGTATACCATAATCACCATGTCACAGAAAAGTATAGGAAAATATATAGTATATATGTATATATATTATATACAGTATATACTCAGGACCTAAAATCTTTGGCATGGCTAAATTTTGAATATACATGCATAAGAATAATACCATTGCAGATATTTTACATGAACATTACTCCTTAACAACACAACTTATAAAAAAGACGGGAATAAAATCTAACCACAAAACAATCAATTAGCTAATTGCAAAATTTTACAATAAACAGACTCAAAACATAGTTGTGTGGGTAATTGCATCTATTATACTGTATCATCATTAAACATTTCATCTGTGCAAGTTCAGACAGTGATGTTAGCATCGTGGCCCATGCACCTCCTCTCAATCTGTGTCTACACTTGAGCAGCATTAGGTCTACAAATTATGCTGCAGAGGCAGAAAATGCACCTAAACTGAAGGGGAAAAAAACTTTTCATAAAGAGAAAAATAAACCTGGATGAAGCCGCATTTTTGGTTATTAGCACTGTCCCTCTTTTCTGCCCATATGCTCGGTTACATTTACTAGACATGGAGGGTAAATTACAGGGAACTAAACTTTTCATGTGTGGGGGGAGATGAACTCAAATCATTTTGCATTTCAACCTTTTTGCCTGAGATGTGTGAATATAAAAATGCAGAAAATATATTTTTAAAAAAATGAAATGCTTTGTAATGCAGGGGCGTGTGCGTGTGTATTATGTATATATGTGTGTTATCCTCCCTTTGAAATGCTGACACATACAAAGCCTGATATGAGCAATACACACTTTTTATCATACATATTTACAGTTCTCAAACACAGAGCAGAAGCTGCAAAGACCCGACACTGCTCTGGTGTCTGAGGCAGACTGGCTCTGCCCTCGCTGGTGAAATGAGCAGCAACGTTTAGCGGCAAGAGCAAAATATGGCCCTGATTCGACAAACACGCTGTTTAACCTGTTGCAGCCGCTTGGCGTTGCTGCTGCGATTACAAAAGGCATCTCGTATAGCCACAAGCTAAACACTTGTCGAAGGAGAGCGCGACCCCTTTCCCCTCCAACCACTCCCTTTATTCAAACAACTAAGGCAGTAGGTGTGTTGAGTTTGTAAACTCAACTTTCTTTAAAAAAAGACAACTCAGTTTCCATTTTAAATAAAAATATATACTGTATATATCATTTGCTGTATGACTAAAACAAAACTATTATTTATATTTTTCCCCAATTCTCCCCAACACATGATTTAAATAGTACTTTTTTTTTTCTTTTTGTGAGCACAATGCATTAATCTCATTCTACACCGTTCACAAAGCTATTTACATTCACACCATTGCTGAAATGACAGCCTTTCAAAAGGAAGGAGAGGAGAAAAGAAAACATCACTCATGGCGGTCAATTAATTTTGCTGCCTTGCTGGCTGTTTTGAGCCGTTTCTTTTAACTGCAGTTCAGACAGGGAGAACAGGTTTTTATCTCCCCGTTGCACTGCGTTCTGTCATCCCTCATGGGCCGAGAACAGAAGATGTCACATGTGTGAATAGGAGGAATAAATCGAGCACTGCTGGCTTAGTGTGGATTTACATGGTTTGTCTCGGTCATCAGCCCTTTCACATAAACACATCTATTACACACATAATCAAATACAAAACAGATACCACAGCAGAAGGAGGGTGGGGGTCTGTCTCTGCTAAATGACTGAATTATCCCTTTTCGCAAAAAAAAAAAAGCTTTGAGCTATATTCACAGAAATTCATTTGGATTCCTCAAATAGAATCCAATTAGAAGGTTTGACTATGGTCCAAGTGTCCTGCATCAAACAGTGTGTATGTGAAGAGAGTGCACACCCACACATACGCGCACAAATGTGGCATTTTGGAGAGAATGATACGTTAACAACAAACCTGAATAATGTTAACGAAGGCTGGTTAACTGTTGTGAGTTGAAGAGATGGGGGGCATGCAGTGGCGCTTGCCTCCTCTTTTGTTGTCGGTGGGACGCCTGCAGCGGCTGCTAGACCCCTTTCTGGTGCTGCTCTATAGGCACAGAGTAGACCCTAAAAAGACAGAAACAGGGCCTAGTTATGGAGGGCCGTGGCACAAGAGTGTCCTGTTAAAGTTCAGGGAAACGCCGCCCCTCTCTCGTGCCGCGGGGCTCTGACAGGTGTGTGGTGACCGCATCCCCTCAAAACACAGCTCATCCCCAGGTGGGATCTAGGGAACCAAGTGAGAGACTGTTGATCCAACACACTAGAGGTTGCTGTGTGATTAAGCCGCTTTTCAGCACAGCGATCAGTCAGCACCAAACACTGGCAGGGCTGACTGCGGCCTCAGGAGGCAGAGGTAATCCCGCAGAGGAATTTAACCCCTGCATGCTGTCGCAGTCTCTTGGCTGCGGTTCTCCCGGTGCTTAGATTTCTAAAGATTAATTTGATCCACCCTCTGTGCCCTATAACCCCGCTCACCCAGCTGAAAAGGTCACATATTACGGTTCCGAAACAAAAGGAATCTTATTACGACGGAGAAAGCTGTATTAGGAGCAAGTGACATTAAAAAGGAGTCAAAGGTGGAGGAGTGACAGAAAAGTGGAGAAAAGTGCACCTTTGTGCTGGACTGGTTTAGGCAGTTCTGTTGGGTGATGTGTTAGCAGATTGTTGTCATGACGCCAGGATCATGTTTTGAGAGCTTTTCTGTTTCTGCGCTGTAAAGTCGAACCTGAGTTTGTGAGTCAAACCTCTGGAACAGGTTAGATCCTGTCCAATTTGCACACAGTGGCAGTTTCTTTAGGCTATTGTCTGATGGATGAGATGAAAAGGTTCAGGGAGGTGTGTACAGTACAGTACACAAGCCGTCACATTCAAAGCTCTACAAGTCCAGACTGGCTCAGTTGGGTGGATACTGGTTGGCTTTTGCCACCCAAGTGTTTTTCCAATGTAGTGTTGCTCTTAACAGGGTGGCTAAATTTGGGGGAACTGGCTGTTACCCACCAAACCGGTTCCGTTGTTTGGCGCAGCATTGCTTGAAGATCACTAGTGAGTCAGAGTCCGACTCAACCATGCAAATACACAGATAAAGAGACTCAAGTTTGCAACTGTGTGTCATTGACCTTACCCTTGTTGCTGACGGCGCATTTGGCGTCTTACCAGCATTATGGCTGCAAGTGGAAAAAAAACAATACAACACAGGGTCATGGCCAAGCAAGAGGGGTGGAATGGAGGAATGCTTTTTGCACTGGCAAAGACAGCGCAAACACTGCTGCACATCTGACAACATTTGCACAGCAACTAAATACTCACTGACTACTGCTGCAACTGAAAGAGTGAATGCTGACACAGTGATGATGACGATGACCAGGGTGAAGCGATCTAAGAGATAAGGGACAAAGCAAATAAGCAAACGCTCGATCTCAGAGTTTCACACACCTGTCATAACACATCATGACCAATATCTTTCACCCACCTACTGTTTCTTCTTCTCCTGTCGATCCACTTACACCTAATCCAGAACCAGAATTTGCAGAAAAATCTGTAAGGGACAAAGACACCGGTTGAATAGAGCCAGTTCTGGTGGTTTCAGTGGGACATTCTTAAGAATGAGCAACTAAGAAACTGATATGTAACTTTGGAAAGAGGACAGCGGTATATGCCTCCACAAACGTTGCCCCAACATAAACGAGATGATTTTGAGCGCTGTGAAACCCGATTACCATCTTAGACTCGTGCAGAGTGTAAGATGAGAAGATCAATACTACTTTCATATTTGCGCTGTGAACACGATGCGCTCCACAAAGGCAAAGGCTCAAAACAAACAGCTAGTCTGACTGTGCCTACAGGTAACAACTGTTTGCGGATGATACTTCCGCTAATCAAACGGTCCTTTTACTTGGATCATTTCTACTCAAAGCAAAGTTTCCCAAGAACAGTTATACAAAAAAAAAAAAAGCTGTTAAACTGCAACTAATTTACAACATGGGCATTTTCTAGAGGATTAAATTGTCATAATCATTCAGCTAAACAGCTTCTGTAAATAGACACAGGCTGATCCAACAACAAAGAGTTTGGGTCAACAGATTTTTAGACAAAAATCACTTGGGGCCTCTGAAGTCATTCTAAAAGTAACTTCCGTAACAAGGAAACACTGTTGTGTTCATTAGATTGTGGAGGTCATTGTTGCGTAGAGCCGTGGGTCTTCTCAGCTGCCATTTCCAGAGGCAACCGGCTGTTCTAAACAGATCTCTAATTCAATCAAATGTCAATCAAAAGAGGATGAGGAGTGACAGTGGGAGGTGTAGGAAAAGGGAAGGAGAATGCCAATGTCGATTAGATGGCTGGCAGACTGGTGGAGATGTTGACGTGTTCATTGGCCTTTCAACAGAACCCACAGAGCCTCTCCAGGGAGCTAATTGCTTTCATTCAGGCGTTAATGGCTGGAAGGTGGGGAGGCAACAGAGGCCATATCTTTCGCCAACCTACAGCACAATGCTGACTTATGGAAATAACTACAGAGGCCATAACCTTTACACAGTCTTCTTCCGGACAGCTAATATCACAGTTTCTATAGTGTGTGAAACAAAATCAACTTACCTGGATCCTCAATTAGATCCTCATCATCTACATCTGTAAAATAGGACAAAATTAAATCAGGTACAAGAAAAAAGGCACAGCAATTAAACGAAAAAAAAATCATCAAACAATAGTATCGTGTAAATTTAGAACTGTTGTCAAAAACAAAAACATTTACCATAGTTTCCTGAAGCTAATTATCATTTCCTTCCCATTGGGGATTTTGATCTCATTATTAGGTTACATTTACAGTAATATAAAATGTATACGTTCAATGCAACTTAAAGGACAGTTAGTCTGATTGCTTGTTAACCTTACAATGTCAACAGTGCCCAACCCAGTGAGACAACACAACGCCCTTGTTTACCTCCATCAGCTGATCCTTCAGTGTCATCTGAAACAGCTGCAAAAGCAGAATACGGAGTTAAAATACATTCATGACACTCCCAAGTTAACCCTTTTTATTGTGCTTACATTAGCTTAAGTCTATCTGGTAACTGCAGTGGTTTTATTTTGTTTGTTTTATTTTCAGAGAAGGGGCTTGTATTTTTAGTGAAATTGTCTTTGGGTGCAAAAGTACAACCACTGTGGTAGCTTCTGAGTGGTCATCTTTGAGGTACATAAACCTTATATTATGCTAGCTCTGAGATACATCACCCAAAAGCCTCGCAGAGATGAGAACGTACCAGTCGTGGCTGGCAACAACAGCAGCAGACACAGGAACAGCCAACGTATCATCTTCAAATGCTGCGGGGAGAAAGAAGAAGTTAAAAATATCTTCTATTAATATACCATCTTGGATGTAAGTAAAATCCCGGTGTTTCTGGTTTGGAGACAGGTTGTGATAGAAGACTGTGAATTTTTTTGTTGTTGATGCTCTGAGTTTCAGTAGCACACACTAAAACACACTCGAACCTTCCATGTCGGCTCGACTGTGTTGAAATTATGCAAGCGAGATTGCAATCTGGGGTGAGTGTGACAAACAGGTCGGTAAATAGCCTCCTTCTTTCTCATAGTACTCAGCAGAAAAAAGTCTCTGAAGATTCTAGAGTCAGCTGTCTACAAGTGTCTATTCAACATTTTCCAGGTCCCAGGCAAACGTCTGCATGCTGAACTAACCTGCATCTACTCGTATTCCCCTGACAAACCCAGAAGTATGCGTTTGCTGATTGAGGACTCTTTTACCGGCACATTAGCAGTGACTTAAAAATCAGCTGCTAAGATAATTCCCCACTTCCTCAAACTCAACCTGTTTCACACAGCAGTCTAAATGTGAAACACAGATGGTCTTGGTGCATCAAACAAAGCCCCAGCTGTACCTAACACAATATGAATAGTGGTATTTTTAAATGGGAAACATGGGAATGACCTCCATTCTGCTGCAAGTCCCAGATGATGCCTCACTGGTTAGATTCAAACACTGGTTTTGGACTGAGATCAGGAACTGATGCTAATTTATGTTGTGCTGAATTCTGGATGCAGAATTCCGCCAACGACCTCCATGCCAAGTGGTCTGTACTGTAGCTGCTTCCTTAGCGCTGGCCATGCCCATTGTGCTTCTGTTTCCTATACAGTGAATGATGATGTGAAAAGAACTGAGATGACCTGCATTGTTAAAGGATAAGTGCGCTGTTTTACAACACAACCCCACTTTCCCACATTTTCAGATTACTGCGGAACAACAATATGTGAACTGCTTGTCCTTAGCATGGGTGGCATCTGCCAACAGGAGTCAGCTTTAGTGCCATTTACAAAGATCAAGTCTGTAAACAATAAAGCAAAAGGACTCCTTTTCTTATAAAATACCCAATCAGTCACAATAGTATGAGTTGAAATAAATGACAACTAAAATGTGTCAAAACATCTGATATTATAGCCTTTAAAGTTTAGTAAGAAAATAGAGAAGCTAACAAGCTGAAGATGTCCAATTACCTCATAAGGCCAGAATAGCAAAGACAAGTCAGCAAACAGCCTGTTGACAGCTGCTGACTTGATTTATTTCTGATAACTACATTTTAAGGAAATGGTTTTATTCTCTGCACACAACCACATGTTTCAGGTATCTGATTTAGAGGAGGATAGAAAGCATGTGAACAATGACAGCTGTCACAGACTTTAACAATCTGGCTCAAAGAAATAGGTAAAAAGCGAAATTCTAAATGTTGATGTCTACAAATGTTCATTAAACACAAATGCAACTCTTCCAAAAACATAATCCCCATGCTAAATTATCAAGCAGACAACAGTGAGAATTATTTTGGTTGACTATATTGCGGACTACGATGCTAATCACTCGGCTGAGGATTAGTGAGAAGGGACTGTGGTGGGTTGTTCTGAACTCCTGAATAGTTGCAGTAAATCTCAAAATGCAAACAACCTAAGACGCTGCAAATAAAATACCCTTCTGTAACCAATTTGCTTTTCAGAGTCGCTTTGGGTGAAATAATAAGCTGATCCAATTTGGAAATATTTATCAACCCAGTCCACTGCCTCCGTATGAAAATAGCTCCTGACGTCTGGATTATTTTTCAAATTGGGTAATATTTTCTTGTACATTTGAATGCTGATTGAATTTGCTTTTTAATACAAAGTCCAATTTACAGCCCTACCAGTGGCTTGCTTATTAAGTAGATACGCCTGTGCACCAACGCATATAATCGGAGATAAATACCATAAAACATACAGCTACTAGCAAGTAAAACTGTCTTGCATCTGTACCCTGATTTAAGCGGGTTTTATCCTGACAGGTTTAACTGTGAATCTCAGACCTGTCTGACCAGACCAACACACCAAGCATCTTAAATCTTGTTTGCTAGGTTTCAGTTCAAATGAGGACCAACATATGCATGGAAGCGCCCACTGACAATACACTAAAAAGGAAAAATGTATTAAATTTACAATCTCAGGTCCTGCTCAGAATGTGTCTTATCTGTTTGTGCTGATAACAGTCTTTTGCTAAACTGGTGTGCATCACCAGCATAACACTGACACCAGCGATAGCGGTCGTTAACGCCCAAAGCACAGAGCTACTGTGACCTGGAGACTTGATAGGGAAACAAGTGCAAGTAATAAACCTCGCCAGGAAAGCAGAGACAACAGCAAAGAACTACATGATTGTCAAGAAAGTGTCAAAAATAAAAATGGACTGTTCTATAAAAAAATGAGCCTGAGTGCGAGGAGATGAGGGGAAAAGAAAGAGATCTACATCATTTTTCATTCCGTCCTAAAAAAGTGGCTGCTCTTCTTGTTCAGTGAAGAGTGAATAATATTCTTATTGAAATGTTTACTCGACCTGATCAACTCGGCAGGAGCACTAGTGGAAATCTGTTTTCCCCATTAACATAATATACCTTACCATGCCAGGAGCTCACAAACACATATACAAGGAAGGCATTAAAGGAATAAAAAATCAAAACAAAGCAAAATGCACTATACCTCAGTTTTTGGTAGGTAAATGAGCGAGTGATCCACTCTAGTGCAACTAAAAACAGAACTGTAATTCCCAGTAGAGAACTGTGGTAAGGTTTTGCACATTCAGAGCAACAGAAAGACAAATAGGAGGATATGAGAGTGCGTCTGAATGAGATGGAAGAAACCTCTTCCTCCCAACCACTCTCTGTATACAGGTCTGTTTACAATAGGTCATCTGCACAGGAATGACCAGATGTGAAACAATTGATGCAACACAATGTGTTGCATCAATGTTTCAAACACCAACACCAGTAAATGAATGTCAATTCCTTTTTTCTGTAAAAAATACCACAACACAGGTCACAATCTGTGAGGATCTACTTTATCAACTAAACTTGTATAAAATGCAGTCTATTAAAAACGAGGTAGAAAACAGTTTTTTTCCAGGAGAGCAGCGTTATTAACAGCTGCAGAAAATAAATTTGCAGACTTATTTCAAGGCATCCAGGGGCAGACAGCGGTGGTATAATAGTCTCCATATCTCACAGGCAACCCAGGAAGTGAGATAAGACGGGCTGCGGTGAGTAACACTAGATCATCGAAAAACAATTCAAGCGCCTAGATTATGGTTTAGAACGTAACAAAATGTCATAAAGTAGTCCTAATATTGTGCATGGAACCTACCAACGCAGCTGCCAACCAGCTAGAACCTTAGCTTGTCCACTTGTGAGGCTGCCTGTAGATGTTTCCAGCGGAGCGTGTGCCGACAGGCTCGAGGGTTGTCCTCCTCGCGACAGCTGCGACGACTCGCTGTCGCGTGAACAGGAAAAGGCGCACGCGGGGCCTCGAGTCAGCTCAGTGAGAGCCGAAGGTGGGGATTTACAGTAATCGTCACCGAGGAAACTACCTAACGCTTCCGAGAAGCGCGTCTTACTTTTGCCAACCAGCGTTGTATTAAAAAATAAATAAATAAATAAATAAATAAATAAATAAATAAATAGATTTATTAGCATTTATAACGCACCTGAAGGCGACGACACTGTCGCTCGCTGATGACGTCCGCGTTAACGGCCCATAAAAGCGCCTGATCGTTACAGGTGTGCTAATTAGCTATCACTATGGGATTTACTCAAGAAAGTAAGTCTTTTGAGGCCAAACCAGAGCAGATATTGTTCCTTTCCTGCCCTCTGATTTGTATTGTTTTAGGGCGATGTTTCAGTTTGTTCCTCTCCTTCATTTGGGTCCTTTGGAACTTGGTAAGTTTTCTTTCGTCGACTGTGTATTTTCACACTTTACCTTCGCTTTTCACCCTCGAATGCACAATTCCATCGGCTGCTTTCCTGGTTCATCTACATAAGTAGAGTTCCAAAAGAGCTGTTGTAATTTTTTTTTAGAGACAAGACTAATCCAATTTGTTTTGAGCGATGGGTGGGTGGTGTCGCGAAGACGTGCCAAAAACCAAAGGTAATCTATGCACTGTCTGCACGAATTAAAGTCGGATAGTTGGGAACACTTGGCCGTCTCTCATCTGCATTCAGGTCATGAAGGGTTATGTTCAAAAAACCTAAAGCCAACAGCGACTTTTGTAGAGACTCTGTTTGCTTAGCAAACTTTCAACCTTATGCAATGGTACAATAACCTGTAGTGCTAAGAGTCAACAGCGTAAAGACAATAACTTTCACACATACTATGAAAGTAACTTTTAGTCACTATTGATGAATGCCAAAATGGTGTACTTACATTTAATTGAGCGGTCGTTTAGTGTGCTGCTGTATAGCTCCTTGCTAGTTCCTTGTTATCAAGAAAACTGCCAGAGAGAGGGTGTGTGTGTGTGTGTGTGTGTGCGTGTGCAACGAACACAGGTGTTCTCTGCCTGGAACCAAGAACCACCCTCCCACTGGCAGTTTACTCTGAAACCTGACACCATCAGTTATATCTGTAGTAGTTTCCAGGGCGCTCCAACTTTTACTTGGTCATAGTCAGAAGTCACCTGGGAGATCACAATAGTCTACATGCTACGGTTACAGTGTTCGGATTTCTTATTAAATGGCAGTTGTGTTTACCTCTGTTGGCCTGTCTGGGGCCATGCCTGGTAGGAAATTTCTCATGTTTACCCCGCAGAATGACCCAGGAGTTAGTGTTAACCATCAAGTGAATCAATTGCAGCTACTAGAAGTTGAACACTAGAGTCACTGCAGAAGTCCTGGAGAGTAATTTCATACAGCACCTATTTTTGTCTGCTTATCAGTTGGACAATTGATCTGCCGCTGTCGGTTAGAATGTCCAGTCATTATTCTTTCCACATCTTTGGTGTTAATTCAACTTGGCCTGTGACAATTCTGGCTTCATTCTTCACACCCTCCTTCATGATGTGTCTTCCTGGGGGACCCACTACTATCTCATTACTCACTTTTCTAAGCAAGCTGCAGTCAGCCAGATGGCAATCACCAGTTCAGAGGATGAAACATCAGCGATGATATTTCTCTCTGGGGGGGGCGATGTGTACCCAGAAGGGAGCTTCCTTGAGTTGCATATGGGAGCGCTGCAATGTTTGCCACCAGAGTGACTGCAGTCTTTCTGGTTCAAAATTAAACTTCTAAAAAGCTGTTGCTGTGGTGGTTAGTTTTACTTGCTACAAACACACATCCACCATCTGCTTGTACGGATTTGCTCAACTGAAACCAAAGGAGAGTTGGAGATTTGGTTATTTCATCCCTCCTTTAGCAAACACAGGAACAAGTTCCAGTTTTCTGCTAGCAATAACTGCAGTGGGCTCAGAAGTACACATCACCACCGACAACAGCAGTGAGTTTGTCTGCTGTTGGTAGAAATATTCATTATTCATCTTTTGACTTGACACAATTCATATCAGCAGCCATAGTCTTCTTTAGCTCCTTTACTTTAGGCATAAAGATGGTGTCCCTCTACACCAACACTGCTGTCTACTGTTGATTAAATCTGTCAGACTGTGCCTGCGGTTGACTCAAAAGAGAAGATGGATCATTCAACCAACGTTCGCCAACAATATTTTAGATTTAATCTTTAGTTTCCCTATCTGAATCCCGCATCTGTCTGCTCAAAAGTGTCTGTGGGACAATCTGAAGCTTAACTGTGTAACTTATGCACACAGTAAATTTTTCTTTTTTTTTTCTGTTTCAGTGGCCACTTCCTTTGAAAGTTGCGCTGTGGTTACAAACAGAAGCGTGCATTTAAAGATAAAAATGCGCGTATTTCGAAAGCTAAAATATTTTGTGCGTTAGGGGATTTTTACTAATGCGTCTTTGATGGTAGAGATTTTACCCTGCAGGGAAACTGCAATTACACATTAGTTCAAAGCACCTGTGCAGGATTAAACGCTTCTATTCCACTGCAGGTTAAAATAGTAGGAGCATATTTGACTAGTGCAACAGTCCCACTGCTCATATGGTCCAGATAAATGTCAGGGTTTAACATCTCGATTAACAATGAACTAAATCATGTTAGGGTAAAGGTTATTAAACTTGTTTATATTAAACATGAAGCATTGTTACAGTTAACTACTCATTGCCTTTTCTATTTTAATTTCAGGTTATTGGAGAGAAGAAGACTCTGCTGCTCGCTCTGGGAAACTGGTTGCCGCACATTGGTTCCATATCATTTGTAAACTTTTTGCCCATTATAATTGTACAAAACCATGTGTTGAATCTTGCCAATGCAACCGAGTGTCTGCTTAGTAGTGAACCACCTAGCAAGTGTGGTTGTCTCCACTAGGATTCCCACTATCTCCCCGAGGAGAACTTCTGGAAGGATAATCGGTGCCAGGAGAAATGTGTGTGCCAGCCTAATTCCAGGACGGTTGTATGTGCTCATTCTCACTGCCAACATGGTAAAGTAGTGAAACTTCTGAATAGCTTTTATAGCTGCCACAGGGATGGTCCATGGAAGAAATTGCTTCTTACACTCTCTTGATGTTCACATCCATGGGGGCACTGGCAACTGTATATAGTTGCATCTCATCAAAATGCAGCGCACCGACCACACAGGCACAGTCATGGGCAGTATATGATTTGTGATCTGTGAGACATCATTTTGACTTTGACATGAGAAGATGTTTGAGAAGCCAGATTCAGTTTCCACTGTGGTCATCTACCTGGAGCAGCTTAATGGACCTCAGGATCCATGGAGTCAATGTGACAATGGGAGAGAGCCTGTGGGAAAAGTAGAGATCAACTTTTACACCTAGAACTAAAATGTTGTTTGTGATTGATTTTTATTTATTTTTTTAGATTGACCGTGTCATGTGGAGCCTTCCTGTCCGTCTAAATCACATTACAGTCCCTAATTCTGGCCTTCTGACCCGTGTTGTTGTAGACACTGGCGTTGTTTTCACCTATGGAATGCCCAACCCGGTACAAATAGGGATTCCTGCGTCCCATGGTCATGCGTGGTTTGTGTGGAGAGACTGCTGCTGGTGCAGAATGTAGCCCTGTCATGGACAGTCCTGCCTGTGCGTCAGCATGGTAACTCTTGCCACCTGGGACAAACTGCTCAGGAATGTGACCCCTGCTCAGAGCGTCATTCCACCACAGCAGCTGCTTTCTCATCTGATAAATTGTGTGGAATGATGCTTGTATCTGCTGGATCTTTTGGTGGCTGTCACTCCATTGTGGACCCAAAGTGTTTCTTTCAGAACTGTGTGAGTAAACTGTGCATCTCTAATGGGAATAATGATTTGTTTTGTGGCATTTCAAGAAGTTACACTTTTGCTTTGTGGGATTCAAGGGCCACAGTCAAATCAAGTCCCCAGCACTGCTGCTTCTCCCATGATATTCACTGCCAATTGTCCTGTTATGAGAGACATAAATGTCAGCTTAGTTACTTTGAAAAACCCCAAAAGTGTGGCTGCTTGTTTAACAGGCACTATTAGGAGGCAAGTATTCTTTTATCTTGTTAAACTAACATCTACATGCTGTAATGCAGGACAGCATTTGAAGATCACAATTTAAATTTGATCTTTCCTTCATTCTTGGGCATTTCTGTTATGACAGGTTTAGGTGTGACGCATTTGGATTGCCTGTTGTGATATGCCCAATTTTAAAAACCTACGTTAATTATTTGACTCATTAGGCTTGGTGAAAGTTTTATCTTTGTGTATACACCTATGGCAGTGAATCGAATGTTATAGGATAAAGATCCCAGCTCTTTGTAATTGTGATATTAGTTTTTGAGTCTAAATTTGAAAATGATTATTCTTTATTGGTATAGTTCAGGAAGGTACTGTGGACCAGCAATGTGCTTGCACTGCTTCTGCCCCCATGTATTGTGAATCTGCCCCTTGTCCAGGGGGAAGGAGCTGCACCTTTAATGGCACCATCAGCCTCGGTAAGCCCAGCTGGCTATTCCAGCTTTTTACACAGCTGTGCCATGCAACACTCAGCGGGTTGGAACCTTCTAAAATTAGGATAATCCTTTTTTACTGGTAAATAGTCTGGGCTATAAAATTTTTGGTGGGTTTTGTATTAATACTTGTTGGCTACAAGTAATGAAATCACTCATTTGCGTTACTGTTGAAAGGGAAATTAAATTGCAGAAACAAGTGGAAAAGCATTAAATGACATTTTAGATACTAAAGGCTGTGAGAAAAACAATTGTGCCCAGAACAGAACTCCAACAAAGCTGTTGGGTCCTGGGAATTGCTCATTTAACACCTTTAATGGAAAAGTGTTTGAATTCCAAGGAAACTGTATATACCCATTAATTAATGTTTAAGTGACAGTGGTGAAAATAACACATTTTGCCTTGGAGAAGCCTCCATTCTTAAAGCTAATTATGTTAGCGTGCCCAAAAATAATGTAACATTCTACAGAGGGGAAAAAAGGCTACGCTTGGGTAAATCACAGTTGGAAGTGATTTTCAGAGTAGAATGTTTGCAGTTGTAGATACTAGTCTGGTCATCCAAATTAAATATAACTGTTTTAATATCTCCATATAATATATCCATATTTCTACCAAATCCAACAAAAGCCCTAGGCTTGTGTAGGAATAATTATGGCATTGCAGATGATGACTTTAGGACTCCAGAGGATGAGGCTGATGCTGCAAACTTTAGCTGGAGCTGGAGAGTTCCTCACCAAGAAGCCCAGTGTGCAGTAGATTGTGGTGATGGGTGCTTGCGTTACTCTGCTTAACAACTATAGAAGAAAAATATTATCTCTCATTGGATTTTCCTTACTGAATATATTTTGGTCATTCAATATCATTCAATTTTGCCATGAAGTCATTAGTCTCCGCTAAATCTTCGCAGCAGTGAGAATATTTGACAAAAACTCAGAAGGCGTGCGGCTCGCTCTTGGAGGTCTTTGCTGCTGCATGGAATTGCACTGGAATTGGAGAGTGGAGGAACAGCACCTTCTGTTGTAAGTGGATTTATTTTCCCTATCTCCAATTTTCAATTAAAAATTACACCTGAAAGATGATGGCGGTTTTCTTTACTGTTTAGTCATGTTCATAAATGTCCTTATAAGCCTTAAAAATCAAGTTTTCTAATATGCTGTTAAAAACCAGTTCTACTAAATTTAAACGTCCAGCAGTTTTGTCGCTCATTCTTTTTCTTCCCTATCAGCCACTTCCTGCCCACAGAGTAGCCATTATAACTCCTGTAGTACAGCCTGCCCTGTGACCTGTCGGGACCCATTCAATTTAAGATCCTGCACTGCGGTTTATGTAGAGGCTAGTCAGTGTGACCCAGGGTTCGTCTTGGATGGTGACATCTGCGTCCCTCTATCCTAGTGTGGCTACACTCACAATGGCTACCATTACTATAGCAACCAGACTCAGTTGTGTATGTGTGATCCCCACATGCCCCAGACACTGTGTCATTTGGATCTTTGTGGCCCAGGTGAACGATGCACTCTGCAAGGTGGCGTCAGGAGCTGTGTGTGTTGTGCTCTGTGCAGACATGCACGTACACTCCTTAACACATAGCGACCTTTGACCACACGTGGGCCCTTGTGGACCGAACAAGGCCTGTTGATGCCGGTCAGGTTTATGTAGACAGGAATGCAAGTGAACTGCTTATTAGACTTAATACTGAGACTACAAGACTGAAAATAGAGGTAAGCCCCAGAGAATGTCACGTTTTGTTTAATTGCATAAAGTGTGGTAGCAGTTTTTAGAAATGTGCAGACTTTTAAATGCG
>CAAE01015044.1:1833285-1886878 GCA_000180735.1 Tetraodon nigroviridis | reverse complement strand
GGGTAAGGTGTCCAAGGTGTCCATGCTTCAGCGGGGGGGCACTGTAGTTGATAGAGACAGATTTTGGCCTGATAGTCTCCTATGATTGGAATTGGCACCTGGTCATCAAGCTGCCTAGCAGCTACTACAACAGCGTCTGCGGTCTGTGTGGTAACTTCAATGGTAATAGTGCCGATGAGCGCAAAGACCGAGCTGGTAAAGCAGTCTCCTCGGTGATAGAATGGGGCAAGAGCTGGCAAACACCTGACCAGGACAAAGATTCTCCCTGTTACGTCTGTGAGAAAAATTGCCCTGTCTGTGCAGAGAGTAAGCTGAAGCTCTATCAAACTCAGGCCTTCTGTGGTGCTCTCACTGCTAAGAATGAATTGTTCAGAACATGTCATCAGCACGTGAACCCCCAGGCCTTCTTTGACAGCTGTGTGTATGATACCTGCATGAATGATGGGGACAAAAAGATGGTCTGCCAGGCGCTGGCTTCTTACATTAGCCAATGCAGTGACAAAGGAGTAATAATCAGAGGCTGGAGGAAGAAGTATGGCTGTCGTAAGTATTTACAAAAAGTTCATTTTCATCTCTTGAAATTTACTTTAATTTCATTTATGGGTTGTTTTTTTTTTTTTTTTCGGCTGACTAGCAATGAACTGTCCACCTCACAGCCATTATGAAGAATGTACCAGCCCGTGCCAGCGGTCTTGTCCGTTTCCCGACAAAGTTGAAGTTTGCACCCGCAACTGTGTGGAAAGCTGCGTGTGTGACAGAGGTTATGTTCTCAGTGGAGGTGTCTGCGTGCTTCAATCAAAATGCGGTTGCACCTACGAGGGCCGCTACTACGAACCAGGCCAGCGTTTCTGGGCTGACGAGAAGTGTGGTCGTCGCTGTGAATGCGACACAACCCTGGGTCTGGTAAAATGCCAGGCGGCCTCCTGCTCAGCCAAAGAAGTTTGCACCCTGGTAGATGGAGTGAGAACCTGCGTAGCAACCAGTCAGGCCACATGCTCGGCCTCGGGCGACCCCCACTACCACACCTTTGATGGCCGCGGGTTTAACTTCCAGGGCACATGCGTGTACCAGCTTGTGAGACTGTGCTCCGGCCGGGAGGGGCTGGAACCTTTCAATGTGACTGTCCAGAACGACCATCGGGGAAGCACGGCCGTGTCTTTTACAAAGACTGTCAAGCTTTACATTTACGGCATTATTTTGACCCTCAGCAGACAATACCCCAAGAGAATTCTGGTAGGTATGCGGGCGGATGTATAGTATGAATGAAAAGATTCTGTTTTAAAAAGGACAATATGTTGGATTTGCTTTTAATAGTATTTTGGAGGAGGAAAAAAATACACCAGCATTTAGCGTATTAAAAATGAAACAACTAATCCAAACAAGTCAAGCCTAATGCTGTCTGTGATTATGCAAATCCTAATATCCCAGTGCTTTTTATAAGTATATTCACTTGCATATTGAATTTTTGATGTGTACAGGCATTATTAAACTGGGAATTAACAGCAATGGATTAGCATGGACAAATAATTATTAAATGGATAAACCTCTAGGATTTTTTTTTTTTCTTTTTTGCTCTCCAGCTTAACGACGAGCTTGCTATGTTACCACTGGAGTACAGTGATAAACTGAAGGTGTCCGGCGGCAGCAGAGCTGTGGTGAGCACAGCTGCCGGCATCACCGTGACCTTTGACTGGGGGAGCACAGTGCGTGTGACTTTACCCAGCACCTACCAGGGTGCAGTCTGCGGTCTCTGTGGCGACTACAACGGGAAGAATGGGGATGACCTGACCATGTCAAACGGTCAGACCACCAAGAGCGGAGACGAGTTCGGAAAGAGCTGGCTAGTGGCCCTGACAGCGGGCTGCTCGTCAGCCTGCGTGGGGCCTCGCTGCCAGGAATGTTCAGACCAAAAGAAAAGCAAGTTCGGAGACCAGAATTACTGCGGCGTTATCGCTAACAAGGCAGGGCCTTTCAAAAACTGTCACAAGAAGGTGGACCCTGGTCCTTTCCTGCAGGACTGTGTCTATGATGCCTGTCAGTATCATGGCCATTTTGGAGCAATCTGTGACGCTATCCAGACCTATGCCTCTGCTTGTCAGAGCAACGGAATCACCATTGATACCTGGAGGAGACAGAACTTCTGTCGTAAGTTTAACTTGTTTTTGGTCTCAAACTTAACAACCCTGCATAAAAACAAAGCTAAATGTTTCCCCTATCCATCTCTGCTTGTTCACAGCCATGGCGTGTCCAGTCAACAGCCATTACACTTTGTGTGCTTCCGCTTGTCCGACAACTTGTGCCAGCTTAACCTCCCTTAACAAATGCCACAAGGCCTGTGTAGAAGGGTGCGAGTGTAACGAGGGCCACCTGCTAAGCGGGGATACCTGCGTGCCTGTGAAAGATTGCGGATGCTCCTACCAGGGTCGTTACTACAAGAAAGGAGACATATTTTATCCTAGTTCTCAGTGTGAAGAGAAATGTGTCTGTGGGGTGACGGGTGCTGTTATTTGCCAAAAGAATAAGTGTCCCAACGGGGAGCAGTGTAAGCTTCTGAATGGAGTTCATGGCTGCCACCCCATAAAACATGACAAGTGTGTGGCGTCTGGTGACCCTCACTACATTTCCTTTGACAAAAAACGGTTCGACTTCCAGGGCACCTGTACATATGTATTGGCAAAACCATGTAATCTGGGCCAAAGCTCCCTGCCAGCTTTTACAGTCATCCAAGGGAATCAGAAGTATGGAAATGGAAAAGTGGCTGTTACCAAGACAATCACTGTGCAGGTCTTCGGTTATGACATAACCATCAAACAAGGAATGTCATGGAAAGTCATTGTGAGTCCAGGATCTTTCAGCACACATAAATGTCCTTCTTTCGACTCTGTCTGATTGTTCCCTGACAATTATCTTCTCTTTTCAGCTGAATAATGAACTGGTGAACCTTCCTCTCTCCCTCGATAATGGACGCGTGCAGGTCACCCAACAGGGCAAAAACATCATCGTCCAGACAGACTTTGGACTCAAAGTCCTATACAACGCCGTCTATTATGTTGAGGTGATTGTACCCTCTTCATACCAGCAGAAGATGTGTGGTCTCTGCGGCAACAACAACAACAATCCTGGAGATGACTTCAAACTTCCCAACGGCAAAATTACAACAAACATTGATGAGTTTGGGAAATCCTGGGCTTTAGACAAAGAGTCTCAGGGATGTGAAGGGTGTGGCAAACAGTGCCCAGTATGTCCACCGGATAAGGAAGCCTTGTACAAAAAAACAGACTCCTGTGGCATTATTTCCGATCCTGAAGGGCCGTTTAAAGCCTGCCACAAAGTGATTGACCCTGCGCCATATTTGTCTCATTGCGTGTTTGATGTCTGCGCCACGAGTGGCAACAAAGACACACAGTGCAATAACGTCATGGCCTACGCGCTGGCATGTCAGGGGGAAGGAGTGCAAATTCAGCCCTGGAGGAGTAACTCCTTTTGCCGTAAGTTCCGCCCAACTGCATATTAGCTTAGCGGTCTAAACACACACGCCAGCGCTTAAAGTCTTCTCTTCTCTTGTAGCTGCTTCCTGTCCTCCTAACAGTCACTACGAGCTGAGTGGCAGCACATGTGGAGGGAGCTGCGCCAGTTTTATACGCCAGTTTCCTTGCTCTGAAAAGAGTTTCGAAGGGTGCCATTGTAATCCTGGCTTTGTTTTCGACGCTAACAAATGCGTTCCCTTGGAGAACTGCGGGTGTGTGTATAACGGAAGATATCTGAGGGTAAAGATGATTCCTATCATTATCACCATTGCTGCCTGAGCTATCCTTGTCTTTTGATTACAAAAAAAATATAATCTCTATATTCTTTAAAGATATTACACATCTCGCACTGTTTTACCAGGTGGGTGAAACTGTAACATGCAGCAAATGTAAGTCCAAGTGCACGTGCAAGGCCTCTGGGGTGATGAGTTGCCAAGAGATATCATGTGTCAATGGAGAGGAGTGCGGCATAAAAGATGGGGCTAGAGGTTGCTTCATCAAGCAGAAGAAATGCAGCATCAGCCAAACTGGCCACATCACATCCTTCGACGCCATGTCTGGAGCGATAGCCACTAAAGGAGCGTTTGAGCTGACATCCCTGTGCGATCAGAGTAATGAGCAGTGGTTCCGCGTGGTCGTGGACACCAGGGTCTGTAAGAAAGGCGCTTCCCCCACTGTTGCCACCCTCTATGTTTTCTTCAAAGACACCACTGTGGCGGTGAACAGTCAGCACATAATCTGGGTGAGAAGCACTGGGAGAGTTTGAAAAGATGGACGGGCTGATTTTCCTGGTGGGTTTCACCACTCATGATTGTTTTCCTGTTTCCCATCCTTGTCTCATCCAGGTAAACGGTAAGAAAGAGTCTCGTCCCAGTAAACTGGCCAATAACTTGTCCATCCAGCGCACTGGGAACGCTGTGGTCATTGATGTAACTCCCGACGTGAGGGTCACCTACTCCAAATCCCAGGAGCTTACCGTCACTGTCAGCGGTATCCTGACCAATAAATTGTGCGGTGCCTGCGGCAACAATAACGACGAGCTCAAAGACGACATGTGGACCGCAGATGGAAAAGCCACCAAGAAGGTGGATGACATTGTGGCCTCCTGGAGTGCTGGGGACTTCTCTAAATGGTAGGTAACGTAGAAGAGAAACTGCACTTCCAGGTGTTTGCTTTAACCCTCCCCTCCCGCAGATGCATTAAACTTGAACGCTGCCCTTCACTGTGCGAGCATCCAACTTAATTTGACCACAGAAATAATCAAGTCCTGATCAGCGAGAGATGGGCTATCTAAGTGCTTATTCTCTTAACAGCAAGAAGTAGATGAGGATTCCGCAGAGTCCCTTTAAAAGAATGAGAATGTGGTTTTTAATTGTGTTTGGTCCAATTTAATTAAGAAATGCCCGAGAATCCCCTATGGTAATTACTGATTAAAAGCAGGTGAAGCTGACAGGCATGGCCATCAGAAGCTACCAAGCTTGTAATCCAATCATTGCTTGTCATCCAAGGACATTTAAGACTCATCGGGGTGCAATATTAATTTGCATGAAGTTCCACTCTTACATTTAGGGCAATTCCTCCTAGAGTATAGTTTAACTTTACACAGGTCTCTTTTTAGTTAAAACAGTTGTTTACCTAGTCAGTAGACCCTAAAAAAAACTAATTGTTGTAATTAGTTGCGACAGTTTTTTTTTGTTTTGTTTTGTTTTTGTTCTTTAAACTTTACTTTGCAAAAATATCTAACTGCTGGTTTTGTTTTCATTCCAGTGGACTGTAGAAAGACTTCAAAAAGAGCATCTGATCATAAGGTAAAAACCAGTTTTATTCCTAAGAAGTCGCTCGAATTGGCGGCTGTACCGCCTCGCTTACATCCCTGCTTTTTGTCACCAAACAGAAAGAAGTTAATGAAGTCACTTAGCTCAAGTTTCTTATCTTCTGTCTCTCAACCTGGTTTAATTGTTTTGGCTTCCAACTCGTTCTCGCAGCTCTTTTTTTGGGCCAACATCCTCATCTAGAGGGCGAGGAAGACATAACATGCATCATATCCCTGTTTAGTGGTGTTTTTACAAGTTTCATTATCTTGGTTTTTGTATCCGCTCTCAGATCACCTACTTCTTAAACTTTGTCAAAAACTGTAAATCTATAATAAAGAAGCAAATTTAACGCAGTGGTTTTTGTGGTTTTAATTGTGTGTTGTTTTCTGCGTTGAAGAGGAAAACAGTCACGCAAATTCCATGACTGCTTTCCTGTCCACAGCAGCCTGGGAAGATATTATGATCAGTCCCAAGATGTTGAAGTTTAGACAGTTGAGCCCTTCATGCGGGGATTTCTGGGTTCCTGGGGGCAGTCAGAGTTCACTACCGCTGGAACAGGCTGGAAAGAGCCGCGGTGGAGCCGGTGGAGCCGTTTTCCCAAACCCGCTCCCGCTCCCGGCTCTGCAGGCGGCCGTGTTCCACTTGTCCGAGCTCTTCACCTTTGCACGGTCATTTGGGGGAGCTGGTTTGGCCCGCAGCGGCACCCCACCCCCACTTTCTCTCCCTCATTCCTGAGACCAGATGGAGGAGGAGCGGACATACGTGGTAAAGGGGGGAAAGCGCGCAGAAGAAATCTCCCCCCCCCCACACACACACGCACTTCCAGAGTTTCTGGAAGTTTAGGAAAGAAGCTGTACTGGAAGGATTGTTTTGCTCTGTGTGTCTGCATTGCAGCTGGAAACAGAAAAGTTAACTTCAGTAGGCTGACTGGTTTAAATCCCCAGAGGAGGCTGAAAGAAACGGTAGGTTCGCTTCACGCGCTCTTTCTAAAAGGCAAAAATTCATGCACCTTAAACACATCTTTGAAATCTGCAGCCAAAACACATTTGTATGGAAAATGGGAGAAGGAGGTTGTTTTCTTTTGGGTTCTTTTTTATTATTAGCCACATTTCCGGTGCCTGCCCCTGGTTCAACACGTGCTCGTAATTACGCACAGACGCGCACTCGCCATCAAATGTGTCTTCACCCAACCTGTGAGAACCTCTTGGATGGGTCATTGTGACAGCCAAGAGGTTCAGAGTGTGAAGACATTGTTCTCTGGCCTCTGGAGGTAAATGGAGAGGTCTGAAACCCGTCTCTAGAAAACACATGTAATTACCCCAAACACCCTTTTAAATTCAAGTAAATGTAAATTTTAATGAAATTGTTCGTCTATGTGAGGCATCTATGTTATGGACTGTTTTACATCCTTTTTCTTGGTACTCGTGCCATAACAAGAAACTAAAAGTCTGCAGATTAATGTGGGTTTTCTTGCCTCCGATTCTGATATTTACCCCACATTGTTAGTTTTTTAGTGTGAGTCTGAATCATTTCTGTAACTTGTTTTGCATTTTGGAGGCAGAAATCACAGAAAGCAGAAACTCCCTGATCTGGGAGTTTATTCCTATGCACATTTTGATTTTGCATCTGATTTAAACAACATTTTGGTTAAGAAACAGCAAGAAAACCCCTCAAAAACAAGGAAATTAAAAACCCTGGTCCAGTAAAACATGAGCTGTAAGCAACAACCCTCTTCCCTGAGCATCATCTAGCAAAGAAAAGTAGCCTTAAAAGGTTTGTGTGTTAAATTGATTGACTTAAACAACCCGCTGGCCCAGGACGAGAGGCAGCTCGACACCAGCCCTAAATGAACCCCCCACCACTGCCAGGTTTCATGTGCTGGGCCTGAAATAGCCGCCGTCCCACCCCAGAGTTAGAGGCCGGTGTTACTGAGACGATCCCCTCAGCCCTGCACTGCATGTAAAGTGGAGCTAACTTATGATGCAGCTTATCCTGCAACGGAACTCTGCTGTAATTCACTTCACTTGTCATGAGCAGTCATGAATCATCTGGAATTTATTATTAATTTACAGAAGCTGTTAAAGTTTTAGAGTAATTATTAAATTTATCATCATTTACCTACCTTGTTCTGCTGGAAATGAGTAAAAATTCATTAGGAATGCAGCTGCAGCATTAAAATATATTATTATATACTATTATTTCTGTTTTAATATCGCGTTAACGTTCTCCAGGTTGGGGCCCAATAGCACCCCCTACCGACGCGAAGAGAACTGCAGTTGAAACTAAACAGACCAGGACGCGCCTGACCTGTGACCTTGGCCCCCTGATCTTCCACCGATCTAGGCCCAGGGCTTTGATCATAAAGCAACCTGTTATCTAACCTTGCACTACTACTGCTCTCTGCTCTAAACTCTACTACTGGTACTGAAAACCTTTCATCCTGAACCTGCTGTTAACCCCGGATAAAAGAAGGCAACTCTGATCTTGCTAAGTTCTTTGATTCTTTAATAGGAGTCACAGTCTGTAATCCGCAGCCCGGGACTATTATTCCTATCACACGTTCTGTGTTGATGAGACTTTCCTGTAATATCAAGGCTCATTTGTGTCTTCTTCGCCAACAGGTGTGATGGACCTCGTGGTGTTTGTGGTGTTGAGCTGCTGGCTGGCTCCTGCACTCGGTGAGCATTGTTTTACCCCAAGTCCGTAACTGGAGATCGACCTTGACGTGCTCCCGTTCTAGAACGGGACACGCCTTCAGAATCCCAGATAGCGGCGCTGCTGTCCTGAGTTTCCTTCAGTTCTCGTGCATGTTCATAGCTTTCATTCGTCATGGTCTTTACTTCGTACACAATGTGCGTCGGTGTGATGGTGATTAAAAAAACCACCTCAAACACAACAAGCTGATCACCTAAGTCACATGACCAGTGAACTGGAGAAGCCAGTGGTCAAGGTTTGAATGGCAGCATTTAGAACTTCAACCTGCATCACCAAACTAACAGCCAGAAACCAGTCTGGGAGTGCAGACGTCTCACAGGAGGCGCTGCTCAACGTCCTGCTCGCTGTGTGTGGAGGCGCTCCGCATGGAACCTTGGAGCCGTTTGCTATTTAAAACTGGCCTTTGTGAGGCTTCAGCTGGCTCCCGTGTGGCCCCGCTCACGTTCCAACAGAAAGCGAGGTGTGTGTATCACCGGACCGGCGTTTCCTGCCTCGGGGCCGCTTCCCTGATTGTTTCCGCTGCTGCCTCCTTTGGCGCGGCTGCATTGTCTGGTGAAACGCGTGTAAAACTCTGAGTTTCATTGTTACTGGGGAAAGAATTTACGTTCGTTCTCTGCGGCTGGCTGCCCCACATTTCGTGTTTGGCTGCGACAAAAGCCGCATCCGACTGGCGTAAGTGTTTCCTCATCCTGCAGGTTTGAATCGCCCCGCTCAGTCGGCTGCCAGGCGTTTGTTCCTGCCGGCCTTCGCTCTTTCTGCCGGCAGCAGCTTTTATGTAGCTTTTTATTTTGGGGATATTCCAAGACTGGAGGCTCTTTGGTGAGAGTGGCTGCTCGGACGCCGGCCCCAGTGATGCACTACTGTGTTCTTGTCATGTGTTTATGCTTTCACTGGTGAAACTGGAGCACGTTTAATCCCGTTCACATGTTTCCATGAGTCTGATTCCTCTCTTTGTTTCCACGTGATCAGGTCAGAGAGTCCTGAAGCGGCCAGGCTGTGCCTCCTTAGACAAACACAGTCGCGCAGAGGAATCAGAATCAACAAACGATGAGCTCATTTCTCATTAATAGCACCATGACTCAGCACAATTCTCTCATTAAACTGACAAAAAAAAAGTGTTGTACAGCATTTGGAAGTACGCGAGAAGACATTTTTATGATTATCATCACATTTAAATCCCTGTAGGTAGCTGACGTGTGGATGACTGATGATGTTTCTGTTTCTTCCCCAACAGCGTCGGCTGATGATAAAGGTGGGTGTTGTCACGGCGGAAGCTTTCACACGTACATTTCAGCCCAGGAGCGGCTGTCACATGACCAGCTCCCTCTAACAGGTCTGGGTTTTACCCCTTTCTCTTCTCTTCTGTAGACTACGACAGTGATTTTTATTACGGTGAGTGCCGGCGCCCTTCTCAGCGCCGTCCCGTCCCTCCGTGAGGAAACACGGGAACAGGGATTTTCCACTGGTTTATCCTACAAGTAGGGAAAACGTGACCCCAGAGGCCAACCAGTGAAAATCTCCCTCCTTGTCAAGCTCCCAGAGGTTAATAAAGTTCTTGGTTCCAAAAAAATGTTGGTTTTTTTCCCTTCTGCTGTGTGTTTCCTTTTAGATTATAAGTCTTTGAGAATCGGTGGCCTGGTCTTTGCTGTGGTCCTCTTCCTCCTGGGCATCGCTCTCATCGTCAGTAAGTGTTTCATTACCTGGTGCTGAAAGCCAGTGTGTCCTGTGTGCGTGTGTGTGTGTGTGTGTGTGTGTGTGTATCGACCCCCTTCCCTGCTGCAGCACAAGCGGGCTCCTGTGTGGCTCCGCAGCTCCTGTGACAAGCACATCACAACTATTTGTCCTTCACAACCCGCCCCTTCTTCCTCTCGTGTCTGAGGGTTGTTGCTGCCAGCAGCCTCGAAACCAAAACCAGATGGTAAAAATTCCACTGGAACCCACACAAACAGCCGGGTTCTAACTGATGAGGGTCCGTTCTCATCAGAAAATGAGCTGGTGGTTCCTGCAGCAGATTCTGAAGCTTCACTGTTGCTTTTTTGATGCCCCAGGCTGATATACTCGAGGCCCGTTTCCCCGTTTTAGGCCGCTGGTCCGGGATTAGAACTGCTAAAAAGGGAAGAATTTGCGTAGACTTGTGAAAATACCTGACATTTTCCATGGAAACAGTGAGAGCGTTGCTGCGTTGCCTCCTGAGAGCAAATTACATGATGTGTGTCAGCTTTCAGAACGTTTCACACATGTAGATCGCAGCTTTGCAGGCTGGATCTCACTGGCTTTACCGGCTGTTTACCGCACACACACGCACACACACACACACACACACACACACACACACACACACACACTACAGCAGCACATGCTGCCTAACTCGTGCTGCTGGAGGTCAGGTTTCAAACGCAGGTTTGTTACTCTGGTTTGGGACTTTGGTTCAGTTCAGACTGCAGTTAAGTGCTCAACAAAAGGGTGTTTTAATACTCAGAATAACCCTGGATTTACTGGCTCACTTTCTCTTTTCTTTCAGCACGAAAATGCAACTGTTCCAGGCGTAAAGAGTCGGCGTAAGTTAAGATTTAAGGAGACTTTATCACCTGAAAATGATCTTATTTGGATTGTGCTTGTGCAGCTCTGATGTCGGTATTCTCCTCCACCTCTGACCTTCCCTGACCGGTCGTGTTGTTTTCCTCAGCCCCAGAGTTCCCGATGCTGCTCCAGGAGATGCTCCTTATTCTGTCAAAGCAGAATAGGATTGTTGAGTAGATGCCTTTTCTCAGTTAGGTGAAGTGGTCCAGTGAAGGAGGCAGGTGGGTGTCACACAAACAGCAGTGGTGTGTTTTTTGTGCAAAAAATTTGCAACAAACCTGAACCACGTTTCTGTTTCACACAGTTGTTGGACGCTGCCAGCAGGGAGAAGAAAATATCATCATCCACAAAGACGGTCTTTTTCTACACATGAAGCTTCTTTTAGATACAAACTGTGATAGTTTTCTTTTGTTTTTATTACCAGAAACTTTATTAGTCTGACTCTTTTATGTTTTGTGACGTATAGATTGCAATAAAAAATGTAAAACCCTTTTTTTTTTTTTGTCAAAATTTTGTCCAGTAAGTAAACACTGGCTGTTGTGCTGCATTATGCTCCTGCAGATGCTGCAGTCTGTCCGGTCACACACCCTGCAGAGAAGCAGCAGCGGCAGGGAAAAAACTATGTGCTGACATATTCCATTGGTTCTGGTTTCTTGGGATTATTTTACCAAAACGACTCGAGCAGCCTCTGCAGGTGTAAATCCTGCGTGTGTAATATTTGTGCTTGTTAATTTTTAATAGCAGCATATTTCAGTGGACTTTATTTAGCAAAAGGAGCAGCAGCCGCTTTGCGGCTTTATCTACAGGTGTAGCGCCGGGTTGTGGCCACCAGGTGGCGTCGTCTGGCTGCCAGCCGTTTCCAGGCAGAGCTCCATCCGCAGGCTGCATTTCAAACCTGGGACTCAAGCTCCTCCGCATCGCCCCACTGCAGCCATGGCAACCGCAGGTTTGGTCACCTTTATTACTTTGTGTTCGATTATTTAGCATGCACTGGGGTTTTTAATTTCCCTGTTTGTGTGTTTTTATCTCGAGAGTGACACAGTTTGACTTGCACACACAGGTTTGGTCAGGCTGCTGCAGTGGCTGCTGATCCATCATGCTTCAGCTGCTGCAGCAAGACATTTACAAGCGTGTGGGGGGGCGAGGGGTGAATTTAAAGATGTTTAACACAGAAAGAACATCCTTTAGGACATTTTGAACTGCACATCGCATCTTTCAGCGTTCAGGCTCTTATGCTGGCCCTTCCACTGTCCTGCTGCAGGCTGGTAACCCACTTTTTCACTTGGCGTCTTTTTCTGCCAAGTGAAAATTCTGCATTGAGCATCTCGGTGGAGGGAAAGAGAACACACACACACACACACACACACACACACACACACACACACACACACACTCCCAAAGTCAAAAAACCATCCTCCTGTCAGCTGCTGAAGCACTTTTCTCTCTTTCCTCCCGCAGAAACGACGTTTCCAGACCAGAGTGACTTGGATTATGGTGAGAATGCAACAGTTAAACCACAGTATTTCACAGCACCGCGGTAACCCACCACAAAGCTCAGAGTTCTTAAATCAAGTCCTGAACTGTTTCCCCCCCCCTGAAGACTACGACACACTGCGCACCACCGGCGTCGTCCTTGCTGCCATCATGTTTGTCTCTGGAATTGTAATCGCCCTGAGTAAGTGACACCTACAAGCGTCTCCACGCTCCCGCTCGTCTGCTCATTCCACCTTGTGACTGATCCATTATCCTTCAAACAGGTAAAAAATGCACAAAATGTGTAAAATCCTCCTCCAAGTAAGAGCTGCTGCAAGGCCTGATGGGTGATGTGCCTGTGCATGCTGTATGACTTGAAGGGGATGCCCCACTTGTGCGGGAAAACTTCTTTTCCAGTATTGCTGTTTGAAGAAAACTGAGTTTCCTACCTCTTTTTTTGTTTTTCTTTAATCCTCCCCTGGATGCATCTTCTGCATATTGACACATATCCAGCACATGAAAGAGTTTACGCGGAGTCTTGTATGACAAACCATATGTGGGTTGTGTTTTTTTATGCGCTTGCTCTTTACACTGATGTAGATGTGCGTGTTCACAGTCGCTCGCATGACAGACGGCCAAAAGGACTGAAAACACAAAAGGAAAAGCTGCATTTTGGTGAAACTCTCATCCTAAAATTAAAGCATTGTGGCTTCAGCTGTCTATGGATCCCGAACAATCTTCCCTTAAACGAGAGACGGCCACAGTCTTTCTGTCCTTCATGAACTAAAAAATCTAATTGGTTTTGCTAATTTTCTCTTTTTTTTTTGCAATTCCAGCTCATCCGGTTCCCAAATTCCAAAAGCAGAGAGTAAGTCCACTTGCTGGTCAAGTTTTGTCCCATCTACTGCTCATGTTTAAATCTGCCCTTCTTTTTTTTCCAGTACCTCCTCAAACTGTGTAGAAAATACGGAAAATGCAGGAAGACGGAAGGTCGCCTCAGGGGTCACACAGGCCTGGAATTATCAATATCAAGGGTCCCGGCCGGCTTTCCTCCTTTTCCGCTTTTCCTCTTTAAAATTATGGGATTTAGTTTAATTAAAATTTGTAAATCAAGAACAAAAACATAAATCTCAACTTCATTCGAAGACAAGTCTCTCACTTGCATTTTATTTCTCTGAAACAGTCAAATCAGTTCTATTAGCGGCCAAAAAGGGCACAAAATAAATGTGTATGCCTCTATCGATCATCTTTGAATAAGTTAACTTCAGTGAATAAATGTTTTATTAGCCTGGCCAAAAAAAAAAAAAGGAAATAAATAACAAGCAAAGAAAAACAATCTAATAAATAGAAGGCAGCGAACATGTTTTACATAACTTCAGAATTATATTTTACCAAACGTAACAGTTATAATCTTTGACGGTTGATCGAGTTGGTTGGTTTTAATTGTTTTCAGAACTGTTTCAATCACACAAGAAAAAAGAAGTAAAGCCGAACACAGAGATTCAAATACAGAGTAACTCAAACCCTTTAGGGTTAGATCAAATAATAATCTGGATGATGGATTTTGTTTTGGAAGAACGATGGCCGTCCTTCTGGTGGGATGCTGTCCTTTCCATCCTGCTGATGGATGTGTGGTTGTAGTCTTACCGGTGACTCAGAGCGAATGTTAGTCAGACCATTTGTCACCTCTGTCGTGGTCCGTTTGAACAAACATCCAGTCTTACACAGTAAACTTTCCATATTTCCAAAATGAAAATAACACTGCTGTATGACACATACCTGAGAAAAGGTACAATCGTTCTCAACGTGAGCCGCTCTGTCATCAGTCATCACCGGGTGTATCAATATGATAACCTTTGATGATGGGGAGGGGGGTTTTTGACAAAAACATCAAAGCTTTTCAGGGACAATTTCACAGAAATTAACGCTTATCTGGGATTGTAGTCTGTTAGAACTGCTGCCATTCATTTGATGTCTCTTTTAAAGAAACTTGAATCATTAACTCCCAATGGGACACTTACATGACCAATATAATCTGAGTTATCAGATTATTCAAATGATCATGTGAACAAATGACCCCATCTGGAATTCTCCTAAATACTTTAAGGTCTTTGTGTTGATTTAGCTAAATATATCTGATTTATTCTCTTCTTGTGCATCTGTGCAAGCCAAAAAAGTCAGACGATGTACTTTTAAGGAAATCTCATAAACTGAAAGATGAAAACCAGAGTTTTTATTCTCAGACTACTCTGTTTTCAGGTTTTTTGGGTCGTGTCATGGGGTCTAGCAGAGTTCGATTTTTAAAAATGAACCGGACTAATTGGTGTGAACACACCTTTTCTGTCTAATGCAGATTTAAGATTGTTTGCTAAAGCAGTAACTGTCTAATCTGATTCAGATTATATAAAGGCTCGTTATGGCAGCTAAATTTGTGATCACAGACTTCCAACACCAGGAAACTTTCAATCCTCTGGTCAAAAGAGGCAACGTGTCTGAATCATTCCCTCCGGAAAACGAAGGCCAAATCATTCCAGGTCCTGTAAGGACACAACACGACGACGAGAGGAGCCGCTGCGTCTCTTCAGCATGAGTTTGAGCTGGAGAGGAATGTGAAGTAAGATGGATGGATACAGAATCCTGTTTCAATGAAAGCCGAGGGGGCGGCTCACCTGCTCCCCTTGGTGGCCGCTCTGCAGCAGGTGCGCCGCCTGGTCGTTCTCCAGGTTGCGGATGCTGGGATCTGCTCCTTTGCTCAACAGCAGCCTCAGGATCTCCTCCTGGTGGGGGTTACCATGGAGACCGGCTGCCATGTGCAAAGCCGTGTGGCCGTGAGCCTAAGTGGAACAACGGGAGAAGGGAGCGTCGGTCCCAGTCAGCCGCGTACAGGGTGCAAGGTATTCTGGAGATCAGGTTTAAAAGCCAGGTAGGAGTGTGTGAGATTACTTTCAGGTTGACAAAATCCTTCATGTTGGGCAGGGAGGTCCTCAGGAGATAACGCACCAGCTCCACATTCCCCTCCTTTACGGCCAAATGCAGAACAGTCTTGTTACTTTTGATTTCCTGGAATTGAAGAAAGACACAAACTTGAACCCAGAAGAACCCCTGTTACCATTTTTTTTATTCGTTTGAATTCCTTAACATCCTCGAAACCTAATTATATAACTGTGACCTGTCCGCGCTGTGGAGATCAGCAGTACCTGGCTGAGCAGCGACGCACCGCTGCTGAGGAGCTTCTGCACGCAGGAGAGCTTCTCTGCGGCTTTGCCCTGCAGGGCGACGTCTGGCAGCCCCCCGCTGGACAGAGCCTTCATGGTGGCGCTGTGGGAAATGGCTGCACAGTGCAGAGGCGTCATACCTGAGGGTGAAGGCAGAAGTGCGTTTAGAGTTTCATCTTCTTTTCAAGCAGCAGTTATCTGCATTTTAGGAAGTCAAAAAAACCACCTTCAAAATTCCTGGCCTCCAGGTTGACGGCCGGCCTGTTGGACAGAATTGCCTGTGAAAACCAAACAGTTAGTGTGTTTCGCCCACTTTTGCCAGACAACCCTGGGTAAATACTCACCTGGAGGACCACGGGGAAGCCGTAGTGGGCAGCCAGGTGCAGGGCGGTCTGTCCATTAACGTCACACGCGTTGATGTCGGCCTCCAAAGACAGCAGGTCCTGCACGATCTCCGGCTGGTTCGCTGCCACGGCGACCAGCAGAGCGGTCTGCACACACCCAAAGGCCTTGCATTACTTTTAAGACTTGAAAACAGAGTAAGCCGGCAGCTTTTTGAAAGGTGCCGCTTCTCACCTTTCCCTTGTGTTCCTTGGCGTCCAGCTTGTCCAAGCTCCTCAGCTTCTCCGCGGCCGCAAAAGCATATTCTCTCAGCCCCTTGGCGACGTAGATGTGCAGGATGCTGATCAGAAAAAAAAAAAACAAAACAGACTTAGTCACAACCAGGGATGGAAATGCTCACAGATGTTCCTGCCGCAGTGGAATTTGTGCAGTTTCTTCTTTTAAACCAGTCTGGGGAGTTCTAATCAGAGCCTGACTCACTGAAATCCTTTTTAATCTTACTCCAACCTGTGGTTAACGAGAGTTACAACTGCTAGTTTGTACTGAAAATGAGTTTCAGCTGGGTTTACAATTCTTACGGGGACGATTTCAATCTAAAATTCCTTTCATCTGCACACAGAAGCACCCACGTGTCTCCATCCTCATCCTGCCCGGTGGCTCGGTTGTAGTCCATCCCGCGCAGCAGCATCCTGGCCTCCTCCAGCTTGGCCATATCCATGGGGGACCCAAAGGAGACCTGCGGGCTGTGACTGGGACCCAGCAGTGGCCAGAATGAGCTCATGCTGGGATCTGCTCTCTGGCACTCCTGCACAAAGATGGCGGGAGGTCATCTGTTCGCCACAATCTCACGGTAAGACACAAAACAAGCGGGCGCGGTCTTACGTATGTCTGGCTGATGGGTTCTCCGAACACGGAGCGCTGCTGGGCGCCGTACTCTGATGTGGCAGGGAGGCTGTAGGCGGGGCCGTAGACAGGCCCCATATCCACGCCGGGGTAGTAGGCCTGCGTCAGCTCTGCCGCTGGGCCCCACTGCTCATGGCTGACGGCCATGTCTGAGTAGCTGCTGGATGCGCCTGCAGGCGAGACGCTGGGCTGTGATTGGTGGATCGCAGACAGACCCGCTCCACCCATGACAGCAGCCGTCTACCAGCTTACGCTAACACCTAAAGTATGCGGTTTTAACGCGCGAATGTACCAGGGGATGCACTCTTTTGGACCAGGTTTACCCCCATTTGGCCACAAACACATCGTGAGTGATGTGCTGGGCAGACGTTCCGCCATTCTTACCTGTGGAGGTGAAAGGTTCTGTGACAGGGAACTGCTGGACAGAGGAGAGAACAGGGAAGTCAAAAACACCCACACTCCACCACCAGTCATGCATCTGGAGGCCCTCTGCGTGCCTCACCGCAGTCGCGGAGGTGTGAGCCGGGCTGAGGATGGAGGGGGTGCAGGAGGGCAGCGCCGTGGCCGTCTCGCGCTTCCTCTTCTGCTCCAGGAGCTTCTTCACGGTGGGCAGAGTGCAACACGGCTTCTCGTTCGGTGCTGATGAGATGGGGTAGTGCCGGTGAGTTACATTAAAAAAAAAAACATCAGGATTTATAAAAACACCCACCCCCAGAAAAAAACCCCGTGAGCTGAGGTGATCGAAGAAAATAAACTCTGAACAAAACGTTGTGTCGATGTGATTATCTCATCTTTGTGCTGTGAATGACTTTTTCCTCCTGGTACTAATTTATCATTTCCATCAATGATGTAAAGGTCATGAAAAAGTGAGGGAAAAGGAAAAAAAAAAACAAAAAAAAAGACAAAACAAGAGTTCTATTTTTTTCCCAGTTGAACTGATCTGACCACACGGTCGTTTCCTTGCAACCAACCTCCAGCGCTCCGCCACAGGTGACGTTTCCACCCAGCTTGTGGAACCGGAGGGCAGAGATAAAGGCCCTCAGAACCTCCTCCATTGGGAAGGCGCGTCTTGCGGCCGAGCAAACCGGACGCGTTCGTCAGAAAAGGCCTCCGGAGCGGCACTGCCACGGCGCATTTTCTATGACACCTTCCTGCTCCGTTACGCTGCGGGCGAAACTAACCACATCTTTCTGCTCTCACAGCTGCGTCACACCTCGACACGTGCTTCCTATGTCACATGCATGTCCGGGAGGAAGAAGAGAAGAGCACAAGCCTGTTTCTGACACTGCTGCTGTTTGGAGCCCCAGGCTGCTCTTTCTTTGTTTCTTTCTTTCTCTCTTTCTCTCTTTCTTTCTTTTTTTCTGTACACTAAATAAGTTCTGATTTGGGTAATAAGCACATACCAGATAGACCAAAAAAGGACCCAAACTGCTTGAATCAGATTACTTTGAGAGAAGTGAAAGTCGCCCAAGCGCTGACGCACTTCTATTTATAAAAGGACATTTTTGCCAGACGTATATATTTATGTTGCTTGTTGGGTGTTATTCTGATAAATAAAACCCTAAAATACAATCGTCAAAAAATAAACCGCTGTCAAAAAAATATTTAACAGTAGTCAAAAGATAGAGGAAACTTGCCAAAAGACACGAATCACCACTCTAAAGTTAGAATTGTATCCTTTTTTTAGCCAATTTTATCTCTGTACAAGATGCAAAAAGTGAGAAAGAATTCAAAGATTCCACTTTTTTCCCACTGGGTCTAATTCCTCCTCCGTGCACCTGTGACATTTAACCTTTTTGTAAAGTCCACTGTTGCTAAACTCAGAATCAGCACATATTCGGCAAAAGTCCGACGACCAGACTTGAGGTTTGTCTGGCCTCAGACGCGCGGCGGTGCGCCCCCCTCTCTGCGCGCCCCTGGGCACCCAAAGGTCACTTTATCAGAAGCGGGTCTGCGCGGCGGGCTGGTTTTCGGCTGCTGGAGGTGTTACTATCTCAGACCTGACTCATCTGATCTTTAGAGGCGGACTCGGATGATGTAATGATCCCGTCTGAGACCAGGCGAGAGTCAGGGCGCCGGAGGGAGGCGCTCGTCCGCCTGGCGCAACTGTGATTTAGAGGCGCACGTTTGCGCGCGCCTCCGGCCGACCTCTGGAAAGCCCTGGACCCTGAGTCATGCGCGTAGGTGTGCGGGGATTCCGGCGACCTTTCCCTTTCAACTCGTCTCGCCCGAGAGCGAGAGAGGCCAAGCAGAACCAGGTTCCTCATTCTGGGCTCGATCAGGCTGGAATCCCGGCAAAGAAACCCCTCCACCGTGCGCGCATTTGTTTTTCTCTCTTACTGATATTACCAGTCGAACAGAGAAACGAAAACGAATGAATGAGGATGGACGCGCTTGGGTTTCCCCCGCGCGTCTAGACTCTTGGACTCCCCATCAGAACAGACAGAGAACGGTACCTCTGCACGACATTACGCCCTTAAAAACGCTAAAAAATTGGCATTTCAGTCAGAGTCTACATTCATAGATTTTGAAAAAGTACAGCTCTATCCAAATAATAGACTTTAGGTTGTCCCCAGTTCTGGTAATTGAAAAAACCAAATCCAACACTTGTCAGGTACTCACATTTATCAAAGTGCATGTCAGAAGCGTGTTGTTGCTGCTCTGGGGTTCGTCAAATGTGCTCTTCTCTGCTGAAGCGATGTTGTTGTGGTCCTCCTCTCCTCCGACGCTCTTGTTGTCTTTACTCTGCTGCCGCTTGTACACACAGGACACGTTGTTCTCCATCACCGTCCCCCAGCTGGGTGCACGCCCCCACAGGGGAAGCCACACTTCAGCGTCACCCAGAGGCGTCACCGAGAGGCTCGCCTCGCTTTAAAAAAACTGCCAAATGCGCAGAGGTGTGAACCTGGAACGGTTTCATCACAGGACATTTATTATTCACCGAGGAGATGGGACATATTCTTGATTTCAGCTTCGGAACTGCGCTGTCTATAAATGACAATTGAGTAAGTGGGGTGTGTGGCAGCGCGTATTGGGGCCACTCGTGTCAGGGAAAGCAGGGAGACTCATCTGCTACTTCAGGAATGTGTCAGGTTCAATCTAAAGTCACAAACTACTTCAGCGTAAACTCAGATCAGGGTAAAGTTTAGATGCGGTACAGTGACGTCACCACTGATCTAGAAGGGGATAAACATCATTTATAAGAGATAAATTAAAAACAAGCTTGTCTGGAGTTCGTTTTACACCGCAGAACTGATGAACGACTCATTTTCATATGTTTTCTAGATGGTTTCAACCTAAGTTTAACCTAATAAGAAAAAGAAGAAGAATATTTGTATTTTTTATAGGAGATATAGTTATAATACGTTCCAAACCTGTGTATTGTTTCCTTTTGGATCAGGTTTAATAAATGTTCTAGTCAATCATAATTATTTTCCCTTTGGTGTGTAATTTAAATACATGATAAGCTTTTTAATGTTTGACACTTTCAATTAAGGCAGTTACAGACAGAATTGTGACAACTGGTGTCAAGGGAATCAAAATAATGGTCTCTGATAACAAGTATCTAATCTGTCTCTGGGGAACAGACAGAGAAGACCTCCACTAATGAAACACAGCACATGTGAGGACAATAATCCCAAAAGAGTCAAATGCAGAACTAAAAGGTTATTTTACTTTGTAAAAAGCAGGTCCATATTACACTTTTTATGAAACCTACTGTATATGGATATGATTTCTGATTGTTTGGTTTCGCCATCGGATGCTAAAGGGCTCCTCCATGGCCCCGAGGACCGAAGGAACGCAGGGTCTCTGCTTTCTCCGGGGTAACAGTGGTGTAATCTTTACTCGAAAAAGTAAATCATCAGTTCACCTTTCTTGTGGTGAGTCACAGCCATTAGTCATAAACACGATGTAAACACAATGGGGCCCCAACCCTGACTGATACACTGATAGGACGTAAGAAATCTCATGGGCGCCCCCAGGAACGTCAGCAGCCGCGTCCTTTCAGAGGCAGAGCGACAGCGCCCCCTGCTGCCCGAGGTCCGCCCGTTCACAGAAGGTCGGGCTGCCTGTGGCAGCAGAAGGTGGGTTCAGATGTTTCTGGCGCACTGCTGATTGCCATTCTTAGTCCATCTAGTCTTTCACGGCATTTTAGGCAGCAAGCGAAAAACATTAAAAATGTTATCGTTTTTCTTGAGCTAAACCCGATTTTGCTTTTTCCAGTGTGCTTTTTTTTAATGGGTTCACTTCTCCTTTTCCGGTCACCAGAGTGAATTTGTGGCACAGATTCTTGTATCAAACCAGGTCGTTATAGTCTTGTCTGTGCCGCTGGTTGTTTGATTATAAACCATCTCTGACAAACAGAGACAAACAGGCAGACTTTCCACCTCCACCAGCAGCACTCTGCAGAGGCAGGAAGAGACGAGCAACCGAAAGCAAATGTGATCTGAGTCACATCTTCTTTTTGGACCCCACCCGAGAAGTAGCAAGCCCTCAGTCTCCCTGGCTTTTCTTCCTCATCAGTTGTCAGGCTGATTCCTCTGGTAAGGACACTCCCAGATGGGTTTATGTGTGATTTAGGAGACAAATTGTATTTGTGTTCTTACGTTTTCCCCTCTTTTTGGCATTACTAATCATTACAGGATACCTTTAATCAGTTTTTTTGTAATCAGTGGTGCAGTCTTTAATTAAAGTAGATTAGCAGACTTAGGGTTCGGGTTAGGGTTCACAACAGCAGTTATCTAAGTGATTTAATAATAAAAGTGATAAAAATATTAGATTCAAACACAAATTATAAATTGGCCATTGTTGAGCATCTTTTATTTGACTCTGTTTTTTTACAGAAAAGCACCTGACTAAACGAAGGATGGCTTTTGGCAGATTTTTGACTACGGTTTTAATTTTTGGTTGTGTGATCGGTAAGTGTGCTTTGATGCATGTTATTATCACATACACCAGCACAAACTCACACCTACATACATGCTGCGGGGGTCTGACAGGAAATGAAACTTCAGAAATTCTGCAGTACACAGACACCTAACTGACAAATCCACCATCAACAGAGCTGATGTCTTTTCTTTCCCTTCTAGAAGCCCTGGCTTTGACATCAACAGGTATGAAACACCACAAAAGATGCTTTCAGCTCCACCTTTTATTCAAAAGAATATTTGAGATGAAAAAAGAATAGTAATAATAATTTTAAAAACCAAACAAAAAAACCAGGGGCTCCAGTGCAAAACAAAGAGGTTGAACGATGGTTCTTTGACTCCAGTCAGTCTTGAAGCTCATGCCCTCCATCCTCCCCTCCACCTGTCTGATAGCTCCCCCGTCGGACAGCGCCGTGTCTTGCTACAGGATTGAACCGGGCACCGTAGCGGGTGTCATCAGTACAGACGTGCTCCTGACCCTCGTCATCGTCATCATCACCTACAAGATTGCCAGCAGTCAACAGAAGAAGATAAAAACTGGTGGGGCCTGAGATTTGTCTTCCATAGGCTACAGGTTTATTTTATTAACTTACTATCTGGTTTTTCTCTTCGCAGCTGAAAATATCTACATGAACACCCGGACCAAAACCAACAAAAAAAACAAACGACCGCAGAAACGGTACCAAACTGTGGAATAATGGGTCAAGAGGTCAAGAGAGTACAGAAAAAGCCTGTTTTTAAGCAGAATTATACCCTATTTACAAATTTGGGACTGCTCCGTGACATCCTCAGTCTGTGCTGTCACTGTACTTTTAATTCTTGAAGTATTATAATGTGTTAATGTATACATTAATAATGTATACATTGTTGCATAATAGTAATGTATTTTTTTTTAATAAAAACCTATCCAGCTAAACATATATTATATAGTTCTTGTCTTGTTTTTTTTTTTTGGTGGGTGGGGGGTTTGGATAATTACAATTTTTCATGAAAACTCATTTTAGTTTGTGCTTCTCCACTCTTTGAAACATGTTTCATGAACAAAAGATAAAATATAAATCCACATCCAAAAAAAGGAAACAATGACTATAAAAAACCCAAAATCTCACAGAGGATGTGAGAAAAATGTATTAAATTTGTGTGTAAAATAAAAAGACTGGTTCCTGTGAGCTCAGTTTAGATTTCAGACTTCTTGACCTCAGATCTGAGTGTAACATCTGTTTCAAGTCTCTGAGATTGGAATCACTGAAGTGTGGTTGTAGCTGTTGACACACTATTTATTATCTGTGTGTGTGTATGTGTGTGTGTGTGTGTGTGTGTGTGTATGTGTGTGTGTGTGTGCCAGCCTTTTAGATATATACATACAATAGGAAGTGCAACAGGAATTTCCCAAAAAACTCACTTACTGGATAAAATGTCAAGTTCCCATGTAAGAAAAACTTTTTTTTTTCTTTTAATGCCTTCATTAAAAGTTTTTTCTTCTCATTCTAAAAAAAAATCTTCACATTACAGGTTATTTATTATTATTAACTTAACTTATTACAGGTTAAATAAAAGTTTATGCTTTTTGCCTAACTTTTGCCAAGCAGATCAGAGATTTATAAATTAATTCAAGTGTTTATTACATCTAGAATCTAAAATAATCCAGCCAGAATATGATTTTTTTTTTTTATTCTTTTTTTGGTGTAAATTGCTTAAGCAGAGTTAAGGCTTTGACTCAGACGCAACATAATATTCGGTGTTTTGGAAAAAGAAACAAGGTTTGTATTAACTTCAACAGCTGGGGTTGAAGAATAAACCTGTCTGCTTAAACCACAGGTCCTGCGGAAGAGGAGCAGTCACCCCACAGAGGCATCACACCACCAACTACAGGAACTGATCGCTGCTGAATTCACACTGACCTTAACTGGGCCATTTTTCTGAAAGCGCCACAGAGCAAACCTGGGTTTTAGTGTGGTTCTTGAGGCCGCAGACCAGAACTGACATCAGCTTCCTCCTCTTTGGTGGACTTCCTCCTCTCGGACTTCTCATCCAATGTGTATTTTTGTGGAGGCGTCAGCACGGCCATTTGAAAAAAAAAAAAGCAAAGGGCCGTGGTGTTTCTCAGCTTCTCTTCTCTCACTTCCACCAGAAAGATGTCTAAGAGCCTGTGTGTGATGGGTTCCTGGTTCGGTAAGTGGCCTGCTGGCCCGAGGCTCTGGCTCTGTCGTCGTTGTCTGAGGTGTTACTCTTTGTCTCTGCAGGCTCCGCTGGGGACCATCCAGGCAGGTTCACCAACTCTCGCCACCGTTTACAGACTGCTCCTGTTCAAGGTTCAAATCTGTCGTCTCTTTCACAGCATGCAGCCATTGTTACGTCATCAACACAGGGGTCTTGGTGGGAATTATCATCGCTGATATCATCCTCACCGTCGTCATCACTGTTTCTGTATTCTGCTTCGCGATGCAGCTCAAGAGACAGAGGGACCCTGACAGTGAGCTCTGCCGTCCTCTTGCTCATGGGCCTGTACTATTTCATACACACATTTACATTTGTTCAAATCTTTGAACAGGTAAAATAAATTCCTCTTCGGTGTCAAAGACGGAGACAGAGGAGACAGAGTCACCCTACCAGGTAAGGTCCTCTCTGATCAGTCTGTCTTTCTCTGTTATATTTCATTCCTCTTTGTTTGCTTGTATTTTGTAGGAGTTACATGGAGTCCAGTCGGACGTGTACAGCGAACTAGACACTTTTAGGAAGTGAAACAATCAAACTTGCTGGTAACTTTTCTGTTTTGTCCCCAGAGCATTAAAGCTTAAGATATGGAATGTGTATAACTGTAATGTATTTTATATGTAAATAATTTTACTTTATTTGCTGTACTTATGCACTAAAGTGTCTGGGAAAAAAAGCATTTTCATTTATGGGTAAACTTATCAAATCTTAAAGACTTTTTCCTCAATTTCTTATTTATTCATTGACACAAAAAAATTGTTTACCTATTTTTTGTTTGTTTGTTTTTACACCTTTTTTTATTTGCCATAATGGGTACAGTTTACATTACAGTGTCCCTTGCATTTGTTCAGACAATAAACAAAGAAACATAATGTAAAAAGAAAAGAAAAATTAAGGAAAACATCTATCTTTGGATTAGAAAAAACCTCAGACGGTACTGTGGAAGGAGCTGTCAGACTCAGATGACTCAACAGAGGGCGCCACTGACTCATGATGAAAAGGGAAATGGAAAAATAAGAGAATTATTCACTCAACTGTCAACTGAGACCCTAACGAAGCCCATTTAACTTACATCTGAAAGGTAAAAGTATGAGAAAAGACAGGAAACACACCTCCACGCGCTCGTCAGGCCCTCTGGCTCTTAGACGGAGGGGACGGCCTCCCCCTGTTCTCTGAAGGTGCTGCAAACCAAATGTAACACATGCTCTGAAATCACCATGGGTGCACCCCAGTCAGAGTGTTCCCGTACCCACCGGCTGGAGACCTCACTGGGATCAACAGCTCTCTGCTTTCTGGGGGTCAGAATGAAAATCAGCTTCAGTAAATGGCCCAGGAACTGTTGGAAGGCTTTCCTTTAAGAGCCCGGTACCATCGTGGCCTGCGTCTCCTCGGTTACCCCCTGGGGCAGGTCTGCCGCCATGGCCCTCCAGACTGTCCAGGTCCTGCAGTTCTCCGCTTCTGCTGTCAGGAACTCTGGCTAATTCTGCCGTCCTGCTCGGGTGGACTGCCGGAGCTCTCGGAGGACTGTCGTCTTCTTCACTGTCGGGATCGGTGGTCTCCTCGCTGCCCCGCTCCTGGACCCACCTCCTGACCGTCTCATCTGCAGCTGTCCTCTGCCTGGACGCAGGTTTTGTTGCTTGCACCACTTTAGAGTACACAATCTCCTGGCTGTCGGGATCTCTTAGGACACCTGGGGAGATTTGTAGCCATGAGAGTATCTGAGCATAAACTAAAGATGAGTTTTTGATTGTGTTTTACAGAAGGAGGAGCCGCCTACCCGTCAAAGTCTCTTCAGATGGAGCATCTGACATGTCTGTGAATGAGATCTCAGATCTCAGCACCTAACCTCTGACCTGGGTGTACAGCAGCGTCTCAGGGAAGGAAAGTGTTCTTACCTTCAGAATCTGGCTCTACCACTGGCCTTTTTGTGGGGTTCCTGTACACTGGAGCATCAAGTATGATGATCAGTACCGTGTAGACCCTCAACAGCTCCTGCTAACGGGGATTTCAATCACAAACCTGTGGAGGTTGAGACGACGTCCTTTCCCGTCGTTGTGGCCAGGGCCTCTAGAGGGACAGAGGAAAGTGGGTGTTCATGTCATGAAAATGGGATTTGTACCAATGTACATCAAGAAATGACATCAACTGACCATTTAGAAACATCAACACTCCTCTATGGGCTTGGAAAGAGCAAAGAAAAGGTGTTTATTCCACAGACATATTTTAAAGAATCTTAAATAAATTGGAATATTTCAGGTAACTTACCTCTGATTGGGTCTGCTACCACTCCACCCAAAAGAATGAATATGCAGAGAAAGCTGAAACAAATGGAACACGGTCAGATTCCACCAGTTTGAAACAGGTTTGAGGAGAAATCTGAACTTTTCCAGCTGGGAAAACCTACAGCTTCATCGCTGACGTTGGTCCAGAGTTGTGCCCACTGTTGGCGCTCCAGCCCTTCCAGCTTTTAAAGACCCTTTATCATGATATTTCATCTCTGCCACTTCTTGCACTCTTTAATTATAGGCCATTCTAGGCAGATGTATTGGATTAGGTTGCAGCGAAAGGCGAGGCCTATTTCTGCGTGATTAATAGTGCGTGACTCACAAGCAGGGGAGCAACAATCGGGCTCTGAGACGTTCACAAGAGTCTATTCAGTCTCCAGATTCAGGATTTAAACAGATGTTCAGAAACATTCGAATGCACATAAAGGATGGCTCTTTTCCTTGTTTTGTAATGATTACAGGCTTCTTCAGGAAACTGCCCCTGACTTATCTGTCTTTTGAAATGCCTCCTTTACCCTGCGGGCTCTATATTTTACCTAGACAAAGACCTTGTTTGAAACAGGCCTTACTGGAAGGGCTTGTTTTGAGAGGAGCCAGTAAACATATGGAACCAGAAAGCACAGTTAGGATGCAACGCAGCAGTTAGTTATGAAATTACGCTGTATTACAGTGTACCGGCTGCAACTTTTAAATCTGGCAATTCTATTGATATTATTCCGTGGTTACCAACTATGTGGAGTTTTTAAAAAAAAACATAGGTCAGCATAGCAGTAGGTCTCTCACTGAAGCTTGTGTAAAATACGTTTTAAACCAAATAGTAAGCACATACACGGAGACCTGTTGGGGGCCATTTGCCCACAGAGGGAGGGCAGATAGCGCCCCCTGCTGGACGCGCTATCCGCATGAAGCTTTCAGGCGCAAGCATCGCCATATTGACGTCCCAACAACGCTGAGAGGTAATCGCGTTATTTAACCACAAATCGTTTTTGGTTGCGAACCTTTGCTGGATGCTTCGTATGCGATGAGAGACTGCGAACAAGTAACACAACCGCGGTACCATTCTACTGTTCGATCACACCGTTTATAGGCTGAATTTTTCCGAGGCGTTGTCAGTCAGTGTGCCTCGACAACCAGCAGGCTATTCACTCCCCGAGCCTGCTAGCTTAGCACTTTTAAGCTATAGGAAATATGTTTTGTTTTTTCCGAAAAATTCCCCATTGGAACCCACGGTATAGTTACACTGGCCGACAGAGTAGCCGTTAAAATTTGAGTGTGGTCTTATTTTAATCTTTTATTGCCGCCTTAATCTCACAATGTGGCGATGAGCTAGTTGTGACTTTACAACCGGCTTTTCCCTCAGTCGATGACGAGCTAATGCTAACTAGCTGACCACCTTCCCGGTTAGCCATTAGCTCAGTTGCACTTGTTTAGGCCCTGCGCCACAGGGTTTGTGCGTAGTATAAACTCATATTTCCCATTTAAGTTGTAAGGAGGTAAACTGATTACAGATTGAGTGCTTGGTTTGAAATAAAGTCTTCGCTCGTCGATTACGTTAGATTGCTTCTGGGAAAACCAATTCATTTGTTGTAGTTCAGTACCCCAGGCTAGCTGCCTTGGCTAACATACGTTTTCTCCATTTACGCGTGTTAGCTTATTTGACTATATTGATCTGTAATCATCGGGCTTTCTGTCTTGTTTCAACAGGAAACATTGCCGTGTTGTAGCCCCCAGTGATGACTGTATTGAACCCTGTACCTCCTGATTAGACTGGTTGGATGCCCCCATTTAGCATTCAGGTTTCTACATTTTACGTTGCATTTTATATATATTTATATATAAATAAACCCCACGCCGGTACGTTTGAGTTGCATTTTGTCTCAGCCTTGCTTTTGCTGTGTGTGTTTCACACCTTATTTACTGCTTTCATTCAGTGCCATGTGTTGTACTTGTGATTTCACTTGATAAAATCTAGGTTTATCATTCGGATGGATCAATAATGTATATAGATTTGTAATGTAGGACGTCGTTTTCATTTTGAAAAAAACCCTTAATTACGATTTTCCAGATCTAGTTCTAAAAATAATTCACCTGATGGCCTAACTATATGTATTGTAATGTGCATGCATGTGTAGCTTCCACATTGTAAAGGCATCCCGACTTGTCCTGTTCCAATTTATCAATCACCAGATTCCTGGGAGGTGAACTCCCAGGCATCACAGTGTCTTGTAATTGCATTATCTCTTAGCCTATTTTTAGTAGTAGCAGCAGCAGCCATTTTCTTACAGTTACATATGATTTGATGGTGAATGTTTCAAACATCTTCGTCATGATTTCAAGTAAAGTAACCCAGTTTTCCTTTTTTGTTTCTCGGTTTAGGAGATTTAGAGAAGATCTTCTGTAAAATATGTCTGGCCCTGTTTCAAGCCGCGCTCGAGTTTACCCAGATGTAAACACACAGAGACCTAGAGAATATTGGGATTATGAGTCCCATGTTGTTGAATGGGGGTAAGTTATTTCTTTGATTTATTACTTTTTCCTGTTAAATATTATGAGAATTTGTTAACTGACCATTACTGTTTTGTTTTAGGAACCAGGATGACTATCAGCTAGTTAGAAAACTGGGACGAGGCAAATATAGTGAAGTTTTTGAAGCCATAAACATCACAAACAATGAAAAAGTGGTTGTCAAAATACTTAAGGTATGAAGATAACTACACCTTTCTGCTTTTGGAGAAACTCCACCTTATTTTTCTCTCTTTTGTGGTTTTTTAACTGACAAGAATGTTTGTCTTTGCAGCCTGTGAAGAAAAAGAAAATCAAGAGAGAAATAAAGATTCTGGAAAATCTAAGGGGTGGCCCAAACATCATCTCACTGTTAGATATTGTCAAAGATCCTGTGGTATGGCTCTTTGGACTTTCTCCTTGGTGCACACCTGCATCTTTTCTTGCAGTACACTAACCTTTCCTCTTTTCATTTCCCTAGTCCCGAACCCCTGCTCTGGTCTTCGAACATGTTAATAACACAGACTTCAAGGTATCTATCAGTAATCTTTCAACATCTGACTCTGCATTTACTTTTTTTTGACTGACTCAGGTTTATTTATTCAATTCTACAGCAATTGTATCAAACCTTATCTGACTTTGACATACGGTTCTACATGTATGAAATCCTAAAGGTAAGAGTAACGTCTCTTTTCTCTACTTCTTATGCTGTGCTTCAAATAATATTGCAGTTAGTGTGTTGATTCGCTATGTTTCTTTTGCACGGAAGGCCCTGGATTATTGCCACAGTATGGGAATTATGCACAGAGATGTCAAACCACACAATGTCATGATTGATCATGAACACAGAAAGGTACTGTGCTGCTCCCCGACCCTCCTGATGTGGTCACAGGCGCGATGTCCACAAAAATACTCAACCATCTCCCTTTCAACCTGCAGCTCCGTCTCATTGACTGGGGTCTGGCTGAGTTTTACCACCCAAACCAAGAGTACAACGTGAGAGTGGCATCCAGGTACTTTAAAGGACCTGAACTGCTGGTGGACTACCAGGTACGGCTCCAGTCCTCTCCCTTACTTCAGGTTTAGGACAGAGAACTGGTTTAATGCTGTGTCGTCACCTCCTCCCTGCAGATGTATGACTACAGCCTGGACATGTGGAGTTTGGGTTGCATGCTCGCCAGCATGATCTTTCGGAAGGAACCGTTCTTTCACGGTCACGACAACTACGACCAGGTAAAACCGCCCGTTACTCAGAAGTCGATGTCGGCGGGCTTCGTACTGTCCCAAGCCCTCGGTCCTGTCAGTCACGCTGAACCGATGTTCCAGCTGCAGTCAGCGTTGGCTCAGTGTCAGCCTATCTTCATATTTGGCTTTTACTTCAGCTGTATTCAAATTCTACTGCAGTCGTCTTTATTGTAATGTACAGCACTGGCAGTTGATCAGTCAAAGTAACATCTAAGGGTTTTGCTCAGTTATCTCTCTTCCACCTTGCAGCTTGTTCGCATTGCAAAGGTTCTGGGTACAGAAGACCTGTATGACTACATTGACAAGTACAACATCGAGCTGGACCCACGGTTCAATGACATTCTGGGAAGGTAGTGTCTCACATCTAGGTCAAGGCTTCAGCTTATCAGCGCGTTGGTAGCTAACACCAGGTTCCTGTGCCCGTTTTCCAGACACTCCCGCAAAAGGTGGGAGAGGTTTGTCCACAGCGAGAACCAGCACTTGGTCAGCACAGAGGCCCTGGACTTCCTGGACAAACTGCTGCGCTACGATCACCAAGCCCGCCTCACGGCCAGGGAGGCCATGGATCACCCCTACTTCTGTGAGATCTGTTCCTGCCCTGAAGGTCTGTCGTCCTCCTACCTGGTCTCATGGAACCTCTCGTTCATTCAGATCCCATCGTCAAGGATCAGGGTAGAGGGGCTACTCCGGGAGGAATGGCTGCCAGCTCCACGCCCGTCAGCTCCTCAAGTATGATGGCTGGTGAGTCCCCTTTGGCAGAACCAACCCCCAGTCTCCTGTTGCTGTCCGCTTAACGAGACCCTTTCCCCTGGTTCCTCGCAGGCATCACCTCAATGTCCTCCTCGCAGCCGCTGGCTAACATCGCCGGATCTCCTGTCATCTCTGCTCCCAACACCCTGGCTACACAAGTCCCCGCGGCCACCGGCGCCCAGCCCTGAAGCCGCTTCCTCACCCGTGTTTGTGTGTCCGTGGCCGCGTCCTGCCTGGCTCGTGCCGCAGCAGCCGAGGGCCACAGCTCTCCCTCTTATGTTAAACATAACAAAGATTTAAAATTGCTTTTCACATTCAGTTATATTTTGACACCTGGACTTGACAGAAATGTATTGTTGCACCTGTCAGGATTATTAGAATTAATTTGGGTGTGTTGACGATGCCATTGTTTAGAAATTCTACTAAGATGTAGACATGAAGAGAATGGATAATAAAATTTATTTTGTATGTTCCAAATATTCAGTCTTGCTTGAAACTGTTTGATGGGGATCCTGCTGTAATACACTGTGAACCTTTCCACACCTTCACAAGAGACAAACGTCGGAGAGCCCCAGGGGCACCGGGACGACGTGCAGGAGCTGTTGGTGTGTCCATGTAGATGCTCTCATTCTTGGATTGGACTTGAGTAGATATTCTCCAGTTTCTGTCAGGTTGCATGCGCCCCACGCCGAGTACCGCGGGGGTCAGTAGTTTGCCAATTCCTTGTTACTTTTCACTTCTCTCTGTATGTATGTGTTCATGTTTGTTTTTTATGAAGTATCTTACACATGGTTTTTGAATACATAGACGATTTTGTAACTTTGTTTTATGTTGGGAGGAGTCATCGCCTACAGAACCAAGTTCAGAAATAAACCATTTAAACAGGGTTTTCCAGACACTGCATGTGATGTGTTGGGCAGCACACAGGTGACTTCAACAAGGACGCCTGTGTACGCGACTCTACAATAGCTGGGATTTAAAATCGCCTTTGTGCGCTGGCACGGCACTAAATGAGAACATGCGTTAAATGAAGCGCACCTAGAGCCCTAATGGTGCCATACTTTAACAATACATATTATAATATTGATGAAATCACTTAAATCAATCAAAGCTTCGATGAGTGCAATTTAGAAGCGCGTTTATACTAACCACTGCATGTGTAATTAAAGGAATGGGATCATTCCCGCTGCTCCCACTTCGTGCGTTATGGCTCCAGCCATTCCGTTTTGCGGTGCGTTCAAATACCCGTGGGAAACCACTCCAAGAATTCCTGTCGTATCGAATCTCTTCTACCCAGAGTCTGTGCTAGGCGTTACTGCCTCGCGATGAGCTAGAGTTTCACGGGTTTTCAATCAAACACGAACAACAAATCAACTTGGGCGACAATCAGCAACGCTCAAATAAGCCCAAGCACTAGAATGATTATTTCCGAGCACGCTTCAATGCGTCGGAGCTGCAAAAGCACGCCCTTCGTTCCGCGTCGCTCAGCCCGGCTGCAGTCGTCCGACCTGTTCGCAGCGTGTAAAAGTACCCCACCGTTGTTACAGTTTCTGTTTTTAAGTATGGGAAAGCTCATCTGCATCTCGATTGTAATTGCTGCCTTGGCTGCTTTGCTTGGTGAAAGGATTGTCAACTTTAGGTGAAATGTGTATTCATTCCATTAATGTCGGAACTATCCAAAACATTATGGTCACTTATTCTAACATTTGTCTTTTTTCAATTGAAAATACCCATAACGCTCTAGAAAACTGTCTCTTGCGTCTAACGAACTGGTCCAGAATCATCTACCCAATTGTGTTTTACTAAAAAATATAGGTAAGTTGCGTAAATGCCTGCATCCCAGAAGCTAACTAACTAATCATATGATTAATATTAAATTTTGCACTTTCAGATGATGGCGCGGAGGATATAACGATCCTTGGAAACGGACGTGCTTTTATCAGCAGTGTAAGTTCGAAGTTTAAGAGGGAGAGCTGCCAAATGTGGGCCAAACACACCCTCTGACGCTGGTGGAAAACAGGGCAGCCGGGGTCACATGGTGGCTGCTCCTTCTGCCCTCCAGTGAAAACAATTCAAAATACTTTATGAAAAACTGCCATTTTGAAGAAAACAAAACAAAGCGTATCCACAGCTGCATTGATGAATTTGAACCGGAGCTGCTGAGGAAGCTTTGGTCCTGTTTTAGGATCAGAATCTTGAGCTAGATGACTCTTTTGCACATCAGACCTTCTGTCATGGCCGTCGCAAAGACACCATGTTGGCTCTATTTCCTTGGGCCCTGAATTCTTTTCCCACGGATCACGTGCTCAGCACCAAATGTCGCCTTTTATTTACTCTCCCTGACTTTAACTTGTTGTTATGATCTCAAGGGCCTGAAATACCCTGGCCTTCCATACTCAGATGTTCCGGGAAAGATCTTCACCCTTGATCTCCAAGATTCCCGCATAAAACCAGTGGAGTCCGCATGCCAAGAAACTTTGACCTGGAATCGTTTAACCCTCATGGCATCAGTGTGTATGTTGATCAGAGTGGTGAGTGAGCTAAGCTAACCCTGTGGTTAACCTGCACAAGAGGGTTGGGGTTGGGGTTGGGGTAGCAGAGGCAGCACCCTAACCCTCCCAGACATCCGTCGCTTCCCCCTGTTTTTGGCTGCAGTCTTTCAGGTCATTTTTCGTTTCTTTTTCACTGTTGTTTTTTATTTCTTTCAATGTGTGCACATCTGTCCTGGCGCGTCGATATGGCACTTCAGATAAGTTTTGTGATTGTTATTGCGGCTATCCTCACTTCACGTAGTACCTTCGTTCCTCCTTTTCCCACTCCTTCTCCATCAGACGACGCTGTTTACCTGTTTGTCGTTAACCATCCTCACCACAAAAGCCAAGTAGAGCTGTTCAGGTTCATGGAGGACGACCTCTCCCTGGTCCACTTGAAAACCATCAAACATGATCTTCTGCACAGGTAGAGCATCTAAACTCCACCTTCCACTGACTTTCACCGGTGGCTGAGGGCCACCCGGAAGCATAGCCAACATGGTTACGTTGATTTATCCCTCCAGTGTGAACGATATCGTTGCCGTGGGAGCAGAGTCCTTCTACGCGACCAATGATCATTACTTCAGCCAGAAGCTTCTGAAAGCTTACGTGGAGCCTCTCCTGGGTCTGTCCTGGTCCAACGTTGTCTTCTACAGCCCAGAGGAGGTCAAAGTGGTCTCTGAAGGTTATCACTTTGCAAATGGAATCAATATCTCACCAGACAAAAAGTAATTGCAACATTTATTCCATTTTTAAATGCTTGTTTTCCTGCCTGACCTTATCTTTATTATTAATATTATTTTAGACACGTGTATGTGGTGAACTTGTTTGCCCACAATGTTCGTGTGCTGGACCGAAAAGAAGACAACTCGCTGGTCCCAGTGAAGGTAAGTGATGCAGATGAGAAACGGGGGTTGTCTGTATTGCTCAGTAATTAAACAAAGTCATTTTATCTGTCCACGTGCCAAATCTACAGCTTTCTTTGTACTTGATTAAACATCGCCTCTGTTTAGTCATTCTATGTCAACACAAGAAGAATCAATTTAATCAAAGCAATTTAAACATACAAACTAGATTTTAAGATTTTAAAAAGGTACTTGTGTTTTTTATATGGATATTTAATAATTGTCACTATGCGCCTCTAAATAATCCAAAATTAACAGCACATTTTTCATAAGTGGGTTTAAACTGAACAATGCTACTAAATGCTTAAAGATAGTAGTTGTGTGGTCGGATGCTTGAAGTGATGCAGAATGACAAATACTGAGTCTGCTGCTCCACACCAGAGCGTGGATCTGGGCTCGCTGTGCGACAACGTGGAGGTGGACCCCGAGACCGGTGACCTGTGGTTCGGCTGCCACCCTAACGGAATGAAACTTTTAATGTTTGATAGCAAAGATCCAGCCGGCTCAGAGGTTTGTCAAAGCTGCACGATGAATCTGAACCGTTATCAGTCGTTTCTGACCATGAAATCGGTTTATCTTCTGTATTCTTATCACCTGTTACACTTGTTCCAGGTCATCCGTGTCCAGAACGTGCATTCTGAGCAGCCGCTGGTGACCCAGGTGTACGCCGACAATGGAGAAGTGATCATCGGCTCCTCTGTGGCAGCCGTCTACGGTGGAAAACTGCTCATCGGCACAGTGTTTCACAAAGGCCTGTACTGTGAGCTGAAGCAGGCGGCTGCTGCTTGACGTCACAGCGAGAAGTTTGTGTTCAGCACAGCGGCGATTTGGGATCTCATAGGTTTTGAACTAAGTGAGATTTAATCGATTCGTCATGTTTGTTACGATCAAAAACTTGAAATGTTCAGAAGCTTTGGTGTTTGTGTAACTGGGTGTTTCAAGAGGACACAGGACAGAGTGAAAGTGTTTCTATGTGTTTTGATATGAATAAAACCATTCAGACTTGTCATATTTGTGTCACTGAGATGCAGTGAAGCTCTGCAGATGACTTTATGATTAAACCTGATATGTGACATTGGCGGTGCTAGGGATTGTTTTGGTTCCCTTTGTTGTTTTTTGTTTCTGTGGGGGCAGAAAATCGTGTGAGTGTGTGGCTCAAACAAGTCAGATCATGTTTCACAGCCTACCTGAAAATCTAGTTTGTTCAGTTCTGCAACACTGGCACTGAGTGTTAGCGGTTTTGTCTTTTTCTTTGCTTCCAGGTTTTAAACTATTCAGTACCCAAGCAAAAGTTCTGTATCGTTCAGCTCGAATAATGAAGCTTGTAATACTTCCTCCTGTGTTCCTCCCACCTGGGGTCCAGCTATAGTGCAGTTATACACTAACCAGTGTTACCTTTGACCTTTGAAAACATGGCTGCCATGAAGAAATCGCTGCTCGCTGCTGTTGTCGCTGCTTTTGCAGTGTTTGTCGGACACAGATTTCTGAAACTGAAGTAAGTACCGTAAAAAGGGATTTGGGCCTTCGGTGAAAGGTCAAGCATTCAGGATACGGTTGGGTTAGCAGGGTTGTCGGTCCTGATCAGTGACTGGGCTCATACTGCTACCTGGATTTTCACATTCAGCTTTTTAATGTGGTTGTCTTTACAGAGAAGTCCTGCTCGTGTCCAGAGAAGTGCCTCTCAACCACTTGAACTGTCAGTATTTGAAGCACATAGGTTAGTCGGATTGGTGTGTGGTTCCAGCTGTGTTTAATACTCACACCAACAGTGGTGATATAGAGAAGTGCATGACGTTTGTATGGTGCAGAATACGGAGCGGAGGACATCACGGTACTGAGGGATGGGCTGGCTTTTCTGAGCACAGTATGTAATGATCCTTATAGTAAGATTAAATTAACGTGATTAGACTGCACTGGCATTTGTTCTACATCTAGGGGTTAAAGTTTCCAGGATTTCCTTTAGTATCTGAGGAACCGGGCAAAATCTACATTGTGGACCTGCTGCACCCAAAACCCACTCCAGTGGAGCTGCAGATCAGAGGAAACCTGGACCTCGACTCCTTCAACCCCCATGGCATCAGCGTATACGCCGATGATGCAGGTGAAGCACAAATCGTGATGCCTAAAAAATCTTGTACCTGTGTCATCAGAGTTGACGTTCTTTTTAGATTATCAGAGCTGGAAACCACCAGGGCAGAGGTCTCCACCGAGAAGGAACAAACTAACGCTGCACTGTTTTCTAGATGACTCCATCTACCTCTTTGTCGTCAATCACCCTCAGTACAAAAGCCAAGTTGAGATATTTCGTTTCGTGGAGGAAAACACACTGGAGCACCTGAAGACCATCACCCACCCTCTGCTCCATAGGTACACACCATGTGATGAAACATAGATTTATTTTTTTTCTTTCAGTCTTAATCTTCTTGCCTTTGCAGCGTAAATGACGTAGTCGCAGTGGGAACGGACAGCTTCTATGCCACAAACCACGCGTCGTTCCCCAGCGAGGCCCTTCACCTTCTGGTTTCTCTGTTGGGTCTGCCGTGGTGTGATGTGGTGTACTACAGTCCGGAGGAAGTGAGGGTGGCAGCTAGCAGCATTATGTCTGCAAACGGCATCAACATATCGCCTGACAGAAGGTTGTGTTAGTTTCTGTTTGGGTTTCCTTCCATGGGAATATTCCCAGTTCCTTAGCACTGGAGTAAATGTGTGACGCTCCTCCTGCAGGTACATTTATGTTTCAGATATCATGGACCACGACATAGATGTGTATGAGAGACAAGATGGGGAACAGTTAGTTTATCTCAAGGTAATGAAATGTTTTGTGTTTTTTTTAAACAAGAAATTAACTCTCAAATTTCACATTTAATACCTCGACATAAATAAACGAAAAAAATAAAATAAACGCATTATCACCTATAGGACTGTGTGATCGGTTTGACCCAACATATGGTAGATTATTTAATGAACAAGTGTGTTTTAGTGTGTGTCCACTGTGAACCATAATGCTGGAAAAAGGTCACATTCTGTTGGTTGTTCTTTACACTTACTGGACGTAATGTTTGTGAACCAGTCGGTTGGGGTCGGTTCTCTGTGCGATAACATTGAGGTGGACCACCGGACGGGTGACTTGTGGCTGGGCTGCCATCCTAACGGCCTCAAACTTTTAAAGAATGATCCTGAGGATCCTCCAGGCTCTGAAGTTAGTTTTTTTTTTTTTTTTTTTTTTTTTAATCATTTTGAAATAATACAGTATTTTGATGTTGTAATGTGGAATTTTCTGAGCATGTGATGCCTTTTCCTTTCAGGTCATCCAGATAAAGAACATTCATTCAGAGCGACCTCGAGTGAGCCAGAGGTACGCAGATAATGGCCGCGTGATCGTAGCCTCCAGCGTAGCGGCTCCCTATGAGGGAAAACTGCTCATAGGCACCGTTTTCCACAAAGCCCTGCTCTGTGATCTTGAATAACTGGTATATCAGTGAGCACTAAAGCAACCAAACCTGCATGGACACCCCCAACCCTCCATACAGCTTTTTTTTTTTTAAATCATTTGTTCTATACATTGGCTCAATGTTTGCCAATGATATTTCTAAGACACTAATCAGCAAAATATTTATAGATGATTTTAAACTAAAGACAATTCAATTGGATTGATTTTTTTTTTCTGGCTAATTCATTAAAGGTTTTTTACCTTATGTCATCTTTATCATTTTCTTTTGTTTTGTTGTCTTTAGATAGTAACATATCTTCCTCTTGCACCCTGTAAATTTGGAAGCTGAGAGCCCTGTTTTTAGGAGACTGCACGCTTTCCTCTTCTCTCGCATCTTTCGGAGGTACAGTGAAGACGATGGGGTGACTCTCCACATCAGACACGCCACACTCCTCCTTCTCCTCCTTTTCTCTTGCACATACTGGAGCTTTAGCCTCTCCTCTGCTTGCGCTTTTGAGAACCTCTGCCTCTTTTTGTTCGCTTTTGGGCACGATGGCGTTCACGAACACCTGGCTGATGCTGATCAGGCGCCTGTGCTGGGGCGACTGATCCAGGGTCAGGATGTTCGTGGACAAGATGTCGCTGCAGCTCTTGGAGCGATTCATGTTGTCCTTGGACTTTATTTCCTGTGCCCTGGCTCCAATTTGCTTGATGATGGTGCTGTAGTCGTCCTCCTTTGGGAAGTCGAAGATGTCTACGACGTTGGGCTTCTCTCCTTGTTTGTCCTTGTCCTCGACGGGCTCAGGCTCCACCTGGTAGAAGTCTCTGTACCTTTGCCTTCTCCTTTTTTTGAGCACCTTGTGAGCTTCCACCACCATGTTGACATTCCAGCTGAAGAACAGGGAGAGCCAGGCTAATCCCATGTAGATCCACAACTGTGCAAGCACTTTGTACAGTCTGTGATAGTTGATGTTTGGGTTCACGCCTGAAACAGTGGACACAGCGTGACTTTAACGAAAAACAAGATGAGTAATATTCAGTCTGAAATGAAACCAACCTGCCACATAATCCCCAAAACCCACTGTTGTCAGTGTGATGAAGGAGTAATAGAAGCCTTCCAGGTAGCTCCATCCCTCCATGTACATGAAAACAACAGGGGGGAGCACCAGGTGTACCAGCAGCCCCCATAACAGGAACAAGGCCGTGCAGGTTAACTGGACCTTTTTCTGAAAAACACACCAAAGGTCCCATCGGTACCACTGTTTCACACCCCGCATCCGATCACAGAGCGTCGGGATCATACCACTGAGAGGCCTTTACGGATCAGGACTGCGGACAAGCGTTTGGCTCGGTTCCCGAAGAACGAGCCCAGTTCACTTATCCAGACCAGACACAGAGGGATCCCGCACAGCCCGTACAGGATGCAGAACACACGGCCGCCTTCCGTCTTGGGAGCAACATTGCCGAAACCTGCAGATCACAGGAGACCTTAAGAGGAGAGCCTTCAGGGCGTGCTTATTAGTCACTACCATGTTAAAAAAAAAAAAAAAACCTCTCTGGGTTTCCTTGTTTAATCGTAAACTACATGCAAATCAGAGGAGCTGCTGCAAACCAATAGTCGTGACAATGGTTGACGCAAAGACGACGGAGTTGGCCCAGTCCCACGGGTCGCGGTGGGTGTCGCCGGTGATGGGCACTCCTTGCCCCGCAGCCTCCCACACCGTCTGGGTAAAACAAAACCAGTCAAAGCCCGCCTGGCGTCTCAGTCTTGCTCGTACCAGTAGCTGCTTGTGACGTGTGAAGTCGTGGCACCGCTTGCGCAAACAGGACGCCTTTCAGCATGTTTCACATTTCAGTCACAAAACTACAACAGTCGAGAAGTTTGCCCCAAGATACGTTTTCAGCTGGAATCTAAGAGTTTCATGCAGTTAAAGTTTTTTTTGTTTTGTTTTTTTAAGAAAATTTACCGTATTTAGACGCGCGTAATTTCACCCATGATCGGACGCCGTCTGGGGTTATTATTTATGTTAAAACTGATAAAAACCGGATCGATGCAACCTTTTCTGGCAAATCTCTTCAGGGAAGTATGACCCAAAGACACATGCTAAACGTGAGGTCGTCTTCTCTTCCCATTTTAGATCGAACAAACGCACTCGTACCTCCAGGATCTCATCCAGGTCCTCTTTAGTCAGACACTTGAACTTTTTCACGATGTTTTCCTTCTGGGTGTCATACTTCTCCCTGGCCGTCTGCCAGGGCTGCTGTTCGAAGATCTGAAAGATCGCAGCCCCGATCGAGAGGTAGAAAATGATACACGAAGTTAGAAAAGGTCCCTTTTCAGCCATATTCCCACCATAACTTCAGCCCACGCGTTGAGTGCTCCTGTGTGCGGCTGTTGTCACACTCGCTCTGCCGTCTTCCTGTTCCAGCTTAAATGGTCTCACAGGCGCAGATAGAGCTCCATTGTTCAGGAGGATCTTTCCCACCGCTCCGCAACTTACGCAAATGTCCCGGAAAACCTTTAGAGCCGCGCTGCTCACTGTAAATAATCATTAACAAGAGGATGCGTTCGCCAAGAAACTTAATATCTCCTTTAATGTCTTCAAATAGTCAAAAGACAAATGTCTGTCTATCTATCTATCTATCTATCTATCTATCTATCTATCTATCTATCTATCTATCTATCTACCTATCTATCTATCTATCTATCTATCTATCTATCTATCTATCTATCTACCTATCTATCTATCTATCTATCTATCTATCTATCTATCTATCTATCTATCCATCTATCCATCTATCTATCCATCTATCTATCTATCTATCTATCTATCTATCTATCTATCTACCTATCTATCTATCTATCTATCTACCTATCTATCTATCTATCTATCTCAGCTGTAAAATTAGTATAATGCACAGTTTCCTCATTTAGGGAGAATTTATAGAAGTTTTGATGATTGTTTTCCAGTCACACACACAGCATCACACACACACACACACACACACACACACACACCGTGTGGCAAGAGGGAAAGGAAAATATGCGCAAACTGAAATGTGTAAACATTAAAATCTAATCCAGCTTTCTTCTAGGTGCGACAAGGAATTCCTGGCATCACCTGGCCCCTGGAGATGGAATGTGTGGCCCTTTTACTGTCGGAGCCGTCTTGGCTGTGCGCGCTCCTGTGACATAAACATCAAATACACTTTATATCTTTCTGCCATTTCTGTTTTCCTTGAATGTATAACTAAACTCGGAACGGAGAAGGACGAGCCTCACCCGGGCCCGGCCCCGGCCCGGCCCGGCTCTCCACTCCATCACTTTTAGTGCTGCGTCATCAGCGGCGACCCCGCTCCGCCGCCTGTAGCGAACCCGAGCGCCGCGCTCTCAGATCTCTCACCGCGCCGGGATTATGGCGTCAAACTAGGAGGAGAGTGGTCGGAGGGGACGCGCCCAGGTAAGCCTCCTCCGCCCGGCCACGGTCGTCTGCTGATGGCGCACACCTTTCTCCGCAGTCCACCGAATTTAACCACGTCCAGGTCAGCTCAGATACCCTTATCGTTTATTCATTAATTCATTTATTTTTAAAGAAAGAATAAATGAAGGTGTAATCCATGGGATTATTTGTTAAAACAAACAAAAAAACCTCCCTTTTAATTCTGTGTTTGGCAAGCCAACAAGCTTTACGTTAAATAACAGAACAGTAATGTATTCGAATGTTTATTAAAAACAACAAAAGTAAAAAAAAACACTTTTGTTAAATTCTTAATTAAATGCAGGCCAGTTAAATGTACTTTTTTATTCGTAGTATTTTGGAGACTCAGGTTTACCTTTCTATTGGCCAGTGTGTAGAATTAATTTTTGTTGCTCTGTTTTTACTATAAATTGATTCTTGTCTCGTCTATGTGCAATTTTAACTCCTCTCTCCTTCTCTCTATCCCTGTTACTGCTCTGATCTACGCTGACCTTCTACCACCACACAATGTGAGTAACATCATTTTAATACATTGCAAAGAAAACCATTTTAGGATTATTTCTATTGTCTTTTACTGGCAGTTTTTAATATTGACAAACAAAAAAAAAATGAAAAGGTGTATTTTTTTGGACCTGTTGCCACCCACATCAGACTAGTTTTGGGAGGGGTAGTTAAAAAGTGTCACCCTGAGGCTTTTGGACCCAAACACCTCTTTATCTGCTGCCAACACACGCTCGCAGCCGGCCATGGCTTGTAGATTAGTGCACAGAAGGATTCCCTCTTGTTTTCAAACCATTGCACTAACATGTAGCCAGTCATAGTATATCATTGATACAGTGGTTTAAAAAAAAAAAACATTACAAGTATCATCTAAAAGTTTTATTTTTATTAAAACATATATTTATTGTTGATTTCACAATTTGGATGTTTTACTACTATCCCATAAAAATAACTGTGCTTAATCAACGCTGACAATATAAACAGATAAAATGTGCGTAAAATGTACATAAAGTTTATTCTAAGATGAATATAAAATGTAGATAAGTAAGATAAACTTAAACCAACAATAAGGTAACGTTGTCCCCTTCTAGCCGCGCCTCGGTGCGCCGCCAGGGGGCGGTATATCCCTGCAAGCGCCTGTGTGTGCCGCTCAGCCGCGGTGGACGGGCTCGGTGGCCCAGCACGTCTGGAGCAATCAGCTCACGCTCCCGTGAGCTCTGCAAGGAGTGCCTTTGCAAGAAACCTCAGATGACATCCAAGTGCATGCATATTGATAAGGATTTCATTTCCAGTCTTAGACATTGCTTTCGTTCCAGAGCAACTTCCTAAACAGGAGAAAAAAGCATTTAAAACAGCGGCTCTCATTTTATGTTGCAAGTCCTGTTCTATTTTCTATACTGTAACTCAGGATGCACCTTGTGTATGACAGGATGTCCTTCGTCCTTCTCAGCAACTTCAGGATGCGTAACGTAAATTCTCTAATGTGTTTTGGAGAGGGTGCTTCAGACCTGGCCTGGAAATAGAAGGCTAGGGAGTGTGTCTGCCTGTGAGAAAGGGCGGGGGCAGGAACACGGGACATTCCTGCTTCATTAATACTTTATAACTTAATGGTGCATCGTTAATATTGATGTGCTGTTGCCATCCATGCCTTTAGTGCTGTTGAAAGCCTACATGTGCCGCTCAGATGACACTTACAAGCTATGCTGGTGTTGCATGCATGCGATGTTTGGATGTTTGGTATTTGGAGCCTTTTCAGTGCTCCTTGGGTTTCTTTCACAGGAGATGCATGAGGGAGGGTGGCACGGCATGTGTCCGGCATCCAGATGCGGCGTTCAAAGTTGCAGAGAGGTGAATTAGGATGTGGTGTGGGCCCTTACGTAATCAGTTAGCGATGGAGCCAGAGAGGGATAAAGCTGTTCCAAACAAACATAACCCCTGTGCACTCGGCTGCGCTGCTGCTGCGTGTGTGTGTGTGTCTGCCCCGCTTCTGAAAAAAGAGGGAGTAACAAAGTGTGTGTCAGTGTTAAGGGTGTGTCTAGCAGAGCCTGTGTTTTCAGTCTGTCACTGTCTCGAGGGGCTATGATTCTATGAGTGCTGCTCTCCTTCTTCTTCTTCTTCTTCTTCTTCTTCTTCTTCTTCTTCTCTCTCTCTCTCTCTCGTGTCTGTCCTTCCTCTCTTGGGTCTACCTCAGCACCTGCTCCTCCCTGTAGGTGCAGGGCAGGGCTGGGGTTCCTAGGCAACTAAAGGCTAGGCGAGCACTCGAGATGGCCTGCTTCTCCTAATGGATGTTTCTCCTAATTGTGTCCTAACAACCGTCTCATACATTTTTATTTGATTTGATTTTAGTTTTTCCTCTGTCAATGAATTACGATGTTGCGCAGTCCTGCCCGCTGTGGCAGCAGCGTGTCACCATCGGTACAGTGTCCAAAGTCCACCTAAGAAAACATGGTTATCAGCTGTTACTGCAGAACAGGAAACAGTGCAACGCTCATGAATCCTCAGCTGGAATGTAGAACAAGAGATCTGTAGGTTTGTTTGCTCCGGTAAGAATTTGCTTCTCTATTTGCCTTTAATCGAATGCTTAAATGACTCGACGCCGCTGTGCCTGTGAGACAAAGGTAATGATTCAGTTACCCACGCGGCTGTGGGGAATAATGAGCTTCTTTGCCCCCCCACTCCTCTTGGCATATGAGCCGTATGCCCTAATGGGGTCAGGCAGATGGGTGGGGACCATGCTGGGGGTCCATAAAGGCAGTTTGATTGGACACACATGTGATATGTGTGTTTGGTTTTTAAATATTTAGATGTGAAGTGTGCGTGTGTGTGTGTGTGGTGGGGGGTGCATGGGCGTAGGCCCATATTGATACAGAAGATAACACTCCATTGGTGATTTTAAAGACACTTCACTTTTCTACTGGTGTGTTTGGTGCTATTGTCCTGGGCATCGGGCCATGTTAGTCATTCTTAATTCTAATCCAATCTCCGTCTGCACCTGGATTTATTAAAGTTTTTTTCTAAAGACATTTAGCCTTCTCTCGAAAAGGCTTCTTCAGGTCTACAGAACAGTTGTCCACAGAGGGATCTAACTTTGGACAACTATGACCTAGATCGAGAACCTACACGGGCATCTGAGATTAGGTTTTTACCGTCATCAGGGGCAGAATAATCCTTTTATCGGAGTAAAACTGCAACAACTGTGTAGATTGGGCACGTTGGCCGCGGACGGACCCCACCCTCCGCCTGTGTGGAACCCGTCCATCACCTCCACCTTGCCTGCCCGGGGGAGGCGTGTCCATCGGGCCGAGCCTCGCGCGGAAGCTCCGCCCCCTTTACGAGCGCCGGACGCCTCCAGCACAACAAAGCATGTGTCGCTCTGCAGCGTTTCTGCTCTGAACGCGGATCTTTGCCAAGATTTGGGCCGGTTTGCGACGTTTCTCGACCCATTGATGCGCATCCTTCAGCAGGTGAGACAGATCGCCGCTGGTCGCTGCTCGGTCGGCGGGGGCGACTTCCTATTTATTTGTTTTGTTGGTCATTCGGCGCCATTTTTATACGCGGATTGTTTAAATACCCCGGCACGCTGACTCGATGGTGGGGGGGAAAAGTTGGAAATTCGACTCTTATTTGAATTTTTTTTAGCCTGTTTAAATTTCACGATTAATTTTTCCGGCAAACTAAAGTTATCCAAATTAAAATCGCCCCGTTAGCGCTCATGAAACACCCAGTTAAATCAAAAGCGGGCTTAATGATCGTTGTTTTCTTAAAGTAAACTCATTGTATTGGCAATAAACGTGTAAATGATGCTTTAATTGATCCTTTCTGCAAAACAGCGGTTAGACAGTTTTAAATGGGCGGTTCTGTGATATGGAGAAAATAAAGATAAATCTTCATAGAAATATATTTTTAAAAATACAGTGCATGCAAAAGACTGATTTTGTCTGTAGGAAAACAAATCCACAAGAAGGGATCTGCTGTTATACAATTGACATGTTTGCCTCCAAATCCAGATGATGCACTTGTTATTCTCCCGTGTCCTGATGTTCATGATGCTTGTCCCTGAGGTCTCTTACAGCTGGTCCCTAAAATGGCTCTGCTTAAATGTTCAAAGAGCTTTTTAATTCCATGCGATCCATGTTTTGAATTTTCTGCTTGAGAACACTTCTTCTGCCCCCTTATTCTTGGGACCGACCGTCGGGCTTACAGTCTCCATCTTCCCCTGGAGGGCAGCAGATGTAGATGCCCTGCCCATCATGCACTTAAGAGAAACCCACGGAGTAAGCCTGATCTTCATTGATACTGCTGGATAAATATAGTCGGATAATCGTTTATGAGGCGCTGCAGCTCTGACGTAGAGAGGATGAGGGCGATGGCATTTATGCAGCGGAGCTTGCTGGCTGGCCACAAACAGCAGATGTAAACAAAGAGGGGAAAAGAAGGAGAAGTCCAGGCTTCTGGGAGCGGGGGTCATGTACTGCTGAATTAAAGGTGTGGAGGACACACAGATGCTAAAGTGATGCAGAAGGATGTTTTTGGCTGTGCTGTGTGAGAGGGGGGTCTGGTAGAGCTTGCTGGCGCTAATCCTCTTTTGGGAGTTATGATGCATTGGTGCAGTTAGAGTACCACTCTGTTGTGTGAATATTACTTAATATTCAACAACTAGGTCTGCTTCTCTGAAAGAGCCAAAAATAAAGGTTTAACTTTTGAGCTGCAAAAAAAGAGATATTGGTATTTAAACATTCAAAGTTAAGTTTGTGAAGCTCGTGATTGTATCCAGTATTACTGTATATCAGTCACCAGGCTCTGGCAGATGCTTTCAGGGGAAACCACACTAAATCAATCAGGCTTTTCCCCGCTTTTCTCATGTCAGTTCATGTTACAGCGCCAGGCTCCTGCACCATCTGTGCGTATTGATTCGTTTAGTGGAGGGTTTTAGGTTTTCACAGGGGGCTAGACTCACGAAACCCTCCGTGCCCTGGAACCCATGTGTGCTCTAGTCCTGCACTAAAAAAAGTCTCAAATATCAAATATCTCAAAGTTCCCCAGACTGCAATTTTATTTTGTGAGTTTTTTTGATTATGTAAGTGCATGTGCACACTAAAAACTTCTATTTTATGCGTGCATCGTGTTGCTGGGCAGACTGATGTGAATTAACTGAACGTAGGGAGAGTTTAGCCATGCACGTGTTAGCTTGCGTGCTGGCATGTGTGTCTCTGTTTACTGAGGTTACTAGGAGCCACCGTGTGGCCGTTCAGAGGACTGAGAACTTGGTTTTAGCTTTATTTATGGTCATTTTCAGGCATATAGGTGGGGCTCCTCCACTACATAAACTATGAATCAGCAGCTTCATCAGCTTTCTCTTTGTCCTGCGTGTATGCACAGAGCGAGAGAGAGGGGGGAGGGAGAGAGAGAGAGACCTGATAGATAGATGGATGGGTAGAGAGATACACTAGCAGGTAAATAGATAGAGATAATCTCACTTGGTCACTTGAGGGCTGATTAACTTTAAACTCCTCCTAATTCCTTAAGCCTACTCTCTGTGCCCAGGAAACGTGCTTTCTATTCGTCCGAGCATTCCATGATATTCCAGAACTAATGTTGCTTGGAAGAAAGTGAATGCACTTTATGTACTGGAACTGTAAAATACAGTTTATGCAGCTGCAGATGCTTTTGTGGGTCTGCCCACGTGTATACGTGTGCATCGCAAACAGTGAACAGAAATAGATATTAGCGTGTCTGCGACGGACTAATTAATGGCTCCCTGCATCTTGATGCTATTTATAAAAGGCTCCTCCCTCACTGCAAACCCCTTTCTATTCACCAATCTTTTCATCACACATAAGATGAACATTACAGAAATATGTACTAGAAGCTGTGAATTTAAGGCACCTTGAATGAAAAACTGTATTTGTTACTGAGCGTTATCACAGTTTTCCAAAAAAAAGCCAAAGCCAGCCACGCAAAATATATTTACTTTTGATTTCCCTCAACTGATGGCAGCAGTATTTGTGAATAGCTAGGACTAATGTGATGTATTTTAAATCTTACCACAAGCACCCTGTGGTGCACAATTATCTGCATGGCCTGGCTGGTTAATGATTGCTACAGTTAGCATGTATTTGGATTTTCTGTGGCAGTGGGTAAAGCTCTGTGTCTGCCCAAAGGGAAAGTCCCAAGAGGTCTGCACAGCACCCCGAGGGCATTATATTAGGAAAATAAAAAAACCAAAGCAATGCTTGATCATCCGATGTAGTTGCTGTAATTACCCTTATACAATTAATCTGTTGTGGTTGAACATGTTCTAAAGGTGAAGGAGAGTAGTAATCGTGGAACCATGTAAATGCTTCTGAAAAAGAATACAATTGTGTAAACTGAGAACAAAAAAATGAACAAACCTCAGTGTTTGCACTTAAACCCACAGTCTGTGCAGGCTTAACCTTGTTATTGGGTGTCCCACTTCATTTATAATTTAGCTCATTAAAGACTCCAATTATGCAGGATAGAGGGCAGGCTTTTTATATAACAAAGTAGCATTTCATCCGAAATTCATTCGCAGTAATTGATGGTGTTTTTAGGAACTCCTGCAAGGCGGCTGCTGCTCCCTCGTCGGCCTTGGTGCAGGTCTGTCCTGCTCAGCTGTCTGACGGAAGAGATGTTAGATTGGACACAAAATGGAGGAGGCAGCAGACACAAGCTCAGCTGGTCCATTAGTGACATGTCTGTTTCCTGACAGTTACAATTGAGATGACGGAGCATTAAAAAGACCCAGAGGAGCCTGGGAGCACTGATGCATACTGGTGTGTGCGTGGTGACCTAGGGACTATGCCGATGGGCGGGGGTGGGGGGGGCTGCTTGTGGGGGGTGGATTAGTTATAGTGTGCTGCAGTTATTGGTCACTGGACACAAACAATGGGAGGGCTAAAGAGGATTTGGGCTGTGCACACACCCCTCCTCCTCTTCCTCCTGCTCCTCCTCCTCCTCTCCTGCTGTTGTGTAGTGCCAGTGGGAACCACATCGTGTGTAGAGGACTAGGCTGCATCCTTTGAGGGGGGCGGCCACGTACATCTGGAAGATGGGCCTGTCTGCTCGTCTAGCAGTGCCCCTCCTCCACCACAGTGGAGGGAGGGCGAGACTTGAACTACATATGGAAGCGACAAACACAGGCACGTTTGTCAGCAATCGGACCAAGTCCACTCCAGACAGCACATGGAGATCGTTTCAACAAAATGATGCTCCCCTCTGGGACAGATAAATATTTCCTAGAACATGTTTGCATAGAACACATTACATAATACCTGCGGTGTATTTTAGGCCGCTGTGTCCCTCAGTTAGCTGCTTAGACTCTTCTAAATATATCCAATCTGCTCCCTAGTAGGCACACTGGTGAATAGAAGGAAGACGAGCAAAATTTGTGGGCTAGTTCAGGCAGATCTGGCAGGACGCCGCCATTCCTGTTCCCATATAATTACACACTCTCACCATTTGGCCAGTCTTTCTGCCTGTCTGGACCAGGACCGAAAGACTGGTTTGAATCAAAATCACAGTTTGGAATGAAGTTGAACGACTGTGATGAAGTGTGCAGATCGTGACTCTAGCCCAGTGAGAAGTCATGCATTAATCAGCATGCTCTGTGTGACCGTCCTGCTCTTACAGCTCGTTGTTTCTGGTTGCACGAAAGACTGTGTAAGCGTCACACTCAGTGATGACAGTCGAGGTGAAATGCACAAAAATCCCTTCTTTTGACTTTATGACCATGGATCATACTACCAATAAGTTCCTCCCTTATAAAGCAACATTACCACATACACTGAAGCTGAGTCATAGAATTTAGGTCAGAGAGAAACTATGGATTTTTTGTGTTTTTTAAATTGTAGTTTGGTTACTGTGATACATTAAAGTAGATGATTGAATGTGAGAGGGTGTCGGGTTCCTGCTCTGCTGGAGAGATCTTACTGGCCATATCATGGTTTGTAATAAATGATAAAATTACCAGTTTTGGAAAGTGGGAACACAGTGACACAGAAGGGCCCCGCTGATCCACCCTGGTGATCTGTAAACGCTGTGAATCGAGTGACCATCCTGCGGTCGATGCCGTGAATACCTCGAGGGACCCAAGTGTGATGCGAAGATGCAGTAATATGCTCGTGAGCAGAATGGCCTCTTTGTATGTTTAATGAGTGTGTGATAAGCTGTGCTGCTCAACAAGGAAGACCATTATGTGACGATGGAGCGTCTGTGTGTGTTGCGCTTTGAAAATCATGTGTGGGTGGCAGTTGGCTCCTTGTCATGTAGAGTAAATCTCATTCATGCCACTTAGTGGGCAGCTAACAATAACTTTAATCAAAACTGTAATTTCTCATGTGTTCATAGTAAATCACACTCAGTTATATCATCAATTTAAACATTAAATGTCTTCATTATATCATTTAATGTAGGATGCACATCTACTGCCAAAAAGACTGGCTTGATGTTTAATGGACATTGCCAGGATTTAGAATAAACTGGAATATTATAATGATAAATAATGGCCCAACAAGTCTGCACTTGTTTCTGTAAAAAACCTCATTATCAGTCCCCCAGCATCAGCGGGGGACTGGACTCATCAGCAAACGCCAGCACATGAAGCCTTTGTCCATATGTGTTAATTGATTAGTGTCTTTCCCATCTATTTTAAGCGTATTTTCCCATCTCAGTAATACTGCCAATATTAATATTGTGACCCAGGAGACTTCCAACGTTAATATTAATTAATTTTTACCACACACTACAATTTGAAGTGGATAATTGTTCATCTCTGTTTTATTCCGCTCAAAGACTGCTCACTGCTCACGTGTTTGCTGAGGTTTCATGCTGACACGCGGTAGAGCTCCGTGACCTTTCTCCATCTCCAACTTTTCCACTCTTCTTCCCAGCGGCTACCATGACAACAGAAGCAAGTGCAGTGGGTGACGCGGACACCGAGGGCAAGCAGAAGGCCGGTTCCGCCACTGAACCCGAGACCGAGAACAACTCACCGGAGCGGCCACATCAGAGCCAGCGGGAGAACCGTCCAACAAGAAGGTGGAGGAGCAGGCCTCCGAGCCGGGGTCTGCTGACGTAGCCGCCTCCCCCGAGGAAGAACAGCTGAAGCCCCGTACCAGGATCTCTGCTGGTAAAGGCCTGTCTCGACTCTTCTCCTCCTTCCTCAAACGGCGGTCGCAGTGCTCGGACGACGACGGGCCGGAGGAGGACAAGGTCAAGGAGGAAAAAGAACCCTCCGGTGAAAAGGCGGACAAAGCAGACGATAAGGAGGAAGAAGCAAAAGGTGAGCAGAAAGAGGCAAAAGTAGAGGAGGAGAAAGCTGAGGTAAAGGACACAGAAGAAAAGGAACAGAGAGAGGACAACAAGAAAGAGGGGGAAAAGACAGAAAAGAAGGGAAGTAAAAAGAAAAAGAAAGAAGCCAAGAAGAAAGCTGAAAAAAAGGATGAGGAGAAAGTAAAAGAGGCAGAGGTAAAAAAGGAAGAGGAAAATATGGATAAGGAGGAGGGAAAGACAGACAACGAAGAAAAGGGGGAAGAAGTAGAGACAAAAGAAGAGGGAAAGGAGACTTTTGAAGAGAAAGAAAAGGGAACAGAGGAGGGAAAGAAAGAGACTAAAGAGGAGGAAAACATTGACAAAAAGGTTGCAAAAAGAAAAGAGAAGGAAGATAAGATGAAGAAAAAGGAAGAAGAAAAGGCAAAGAGGAAAGCGGAGGAAGAGGAAAGAATAAAAAAGAAAGAAGAGGAAAAGGCAAAGAAAAAAGAGGAAGAGAAGGCACGAGAAGCAGAAAAGGCCAAAAAGAAGGAAGAGGAAAAGGCTAAAAAGAGGGAGGAAGAAGAAAAAGCAAAAGAGGAAAAGACAAAAAAGAAGGAAGAAGAAAAAACAAAGAAAAAAGAGGACGAAAAACTAAAGGATACCAAAAAGAAAGACGAGGGAAAAGCAAAAGATGTAAAGAAGAAAGAGAAGGAAAAGGAAGCGGAAAAGACAGAGGAAAAGGAAAAGGAAGAAGAAAAAGAAAAGAAAAAGGATAAAGGGAAAAACAAAGAAAAAAAGGAGAAGGAGATGGAAGGCTTGAGCGAGGCGCAGATGAAAGCACCGATAGCTGCCCCGGAGCCGGAGCTTAAAACCGAGCCAGACATCGAACAAGCTCCCGACCAGCTGTCCGTCAGCAGCGCAGAGATGCAGGTGAGTGCCGCTGCATTCGTTTACCATCGCTGCTAGCCTGGGTTAACCCGGGCCCTGTGCCTGAACCAGCGCGCTCCACCTGAGCAGCTCGGTTCGTGAAAGGCGGCGACCGTCAGCCTCACACATGTTTTTGAACTCCCCCAGCCACCGCAAGAGGAACAAAAAGACGCGGGGATAAGTGAGGAGCCCAAAGAGGAGGCGGAAATTCAGCAGGATGGAGAAAATAAAGGGGAAAAACCGGCAGAAAAGGAGAAAGAAGACAAAGGGAAGGAGAAGGTGCAGGAGGAGGGACAGAAGGAGAATCCTGTAAAAGACAAGAAGGCTGAGAAGAAGTCCGAAGAGGCTAAAGGCTCCAAACGCCAGAAAACCATACAGTGCAAAGTCGTCATGCTGGATGATTCCCAGTTCGAGTGTGAGCTTGATGTAAGGGCCTTCCTAGATGACAGAATGTGTTTTTGATGGTTCAGAGCAGACTGATGAACGTCGTCATCTTTTTTCCTCTCGGTTCTGAATTCAGAAACATGCCAAAGGTCAAGAACTTCTGACAAAGGTGTGTGACCATATCAACCTGCTAGAGAAGGATTACTTTGGCCTCGCCAACTGGGAAACACCAAATAGCAAGGTAGGCTGGAGTTTCTCTCTTTCCCTGCGAGTTGTTGTAAAATGTGCGTGTCAAAAAAAAGAACCAAGTCAAATATGGAAGTCAATCCGCTTCTCATTTTTACAGACGTGGCTGGAAACCACCAAAGAGATTCGGAAACAGGTCCCGGGATCTGTGTACGAGTTCACCTTTAGTGTGAAGTTCTACCCTCCTGATCCTGCACAGCTTTCTGAAGACCTCACCAGGTAAAAAATGTCAGGACATAAGTTTGTGCAACTATTTAACACTGATATTAAACTGGTTCGCCACAAGGAGATGTCTGTAACAGCTGTTGTCTGTTTGTTTTTCAGATATTATCTATGCCTCCAGCTGAGGAAGGACATTATGCGTGGAGTTCTTCCTTGTTCCTTTGTCACACTGTCCCTTTTGGGCTCCTACGCAGCCCAGTCAGAGCTTGGGGAGTACGACCCCGAGGTCCACGGGACTGACTATGTGAAGGACCTGAGCCTGGCACCCGGACAGAGCAAAGAGCTGGAGGAAAAGGTGATGGAGCTGCACCGCACGTACAGGTAATCACAGACGATGGGTGCTGGCTTAGGTGTAGCCTTGGTTCTCTGTTTTCAATTGGTCAGTTCAATTTTATGCCTCTAAAGCGAACATTTCTGCCAATTTAAGATCAATGAGCCCAGCGCAAGCCGACCTGCTCTTTCTGGAAAATGCCAAGAAACTTGCCATGTACGGGGTCGACCTGCACCAGGCCAAGGTAGGCGTTGTTGCACAAAGCTTAGCAATGTCCAAACCTCGAATAATAGCTGTTTATTTCTGCATGCTCTTCTTTAAACTTTGTATTACATAAGGACCATTCCCAAATTTAATTTTAAAATTGCTATTGGCCACGCCTTTCAGAATCAAAAGAGATTAATTCAACATTTTTAAACTCAATGACCTGTGGAGTTCTCCACGCTGGGGGAGAGTATGCCTCCCAGTGGCAAATGGCTGGAGGTACAGTGACATTGTGTCATAACTGTTGCTGCTTCTGTTCTTGTGCCTGCAGGACCTCGATGGCGTGGACATAACACTGGGGGTTTGCTCTAGTGGCCTGATGGTTTACAAGGACAAGCTGAGGATCAATCGATTCCCTTGGCCTAAAGTGCTCAAAATCTCTTACAAACGCAGCAGTTTCTTTATCAAAATCAGGGCATCAGAGGTATTTTCCTATATTTTTATTTGATTGTTTAAAATAAATAGCATTTTCCTATCTGGTCAATTTATCTAACAACAAAATCACATTTTCCGTCCTTGTTTTAATTCTATTATATTTCATTCCGGTACTAATTTTAGTTATGTTGACTGTACATTGATATATTTTAGAATTCATAAGTCCTGTTTATTGTTGTTTTGCCTCACCTGCAGCAAGAGCAGTATGAAAGCACAATCGGCTTTAAGCTCCCCCACTACAAAGCTTCGAAGAAGCTGTGGAAGGTTTGTGTGGAGCACCACACTTTCTTCAGGTAAGACAAGGTCATTTCTGCCTTATTCTGATCGACCCTTGTCGGCTTGGACGTGGAGGTCAGCCTTAGGTCTTGTCTATCTAGCAGATAATTGGCTAACTGCTCTCTGCAGATTAAGGCCTATATCAGCTCCCTGGCACCTTGGGCACAGCAGGAATGCTGCATACCCTTGGCCCTGACCTTAGATTGAACCTCTGTTCCTGTTTCTGCTCAGTACAATGAAGGTTAAAGTTGTTGTGGTTGCATAACAAAGATGCTTTAAATAACCATGAAATTCAGAGGTGACCTGGCAGAATTCATGTTGGAATTCTGTGTAATTGTATCACGTGTCAAATAAAAAACATGCCCTTGTTTCTTTTCCTGCTGTTGAGTTTCAAAAGTGTATTTGTCTCCCCAGGGTTTCAGACAGTGGATTCCCCGATCATCGCGTCGCTTCCCTGTCT
>CAAE01015044.1:1797105-1820087 GCA_000180735.1 Tetraodon nigroviridis | reverse complement strand
GTGGGTAAGGTAAAACCTGTGAGATGTGGCAACATTTGCATTATTTATAAAGAAGCCTAAACTGATTTTAACACCTTTAGATTAACCAGTGAACACTAATTATGATGGCTCTGAAAACAGAGAACTGTGGACTTACAATCATTTACTGAATTACACAAAGCATGTATTGCCCTAAACAAGTAGTCACTATAATCGCAGACAGATTTAGCGGATTGACTTCACGGGGCTCTTGAGACTCGATGCGGCCTGAAGTTGGAGTTGATAAGCCATGGGGTGTATTTTAAAACCATATAACCTGAAATAAAAACAAATGTTTGTTTCTGAAGTGTTAAAATGCAACAAAAAAGATACTTAGTGTCAGCTTAACCCACCTGGGCACAAACTGGTTGGCTGGGCGCTTGGAGCGATACTCCGGGTGCACCATGAACAGCATGTGGGGGAAACCCGTCCCAAAGTAGGCTCCATCCGTGTGGTGGTGTCTGGATAGCTTTGGGGTGTAAACGTCCATGCATTTTGGACAATAAAGTTTCACCATAGCTTCTCCGGGGATGTCTGACAAGCCTACACAGAAAAGGACCTCGCTGAAGTCATAAACGTGTGGGAATGGTCAGTGTGGCGTAGCGAGGAAAAAGACGGAAATTCTAAATTCCAGACTTGCCTATAGGAAGCGTGGACTGATTCTCACAATACACTCTGGGACAGCACCCAAAATCACCTTGCTGATACTTTTCAAGCTACAGAGAGCAAGTTCACAAAATGACCAATGGTAATGGACGACATAATATTTGATAAAAAGAAACTTGTGTTACCATCTGTGCAATGCCTCTGTTAGTCAGGATGTAGCGGGCGTGTATGAGCCCGTAGAGCATCTCTGCTGCCTGCTCGATCAGGTCACTCTGGTTGGGGTTATCTTCAAGTTCCTCATCTGTCAAATCAAAATCATTAGCCACATCTGTAATGATTTAGACAAAAACACAAAAATCATCCTCTGGGTGTGATCTTTGGTTCTGAAGAAGGAACAGATGGCTTATCTACTTATCTGTAAATGAGGCAATTACAAACTGCTGAAACAAATGAAATGGCAGTAACTTTAAATGATACATACCAACCGACTGTAAAATACTGAGTTTGTTTACACCACCCGTATCATTTTACCTGGCTCCAGGTCAAGAATCATGTCCAAAGCTTGGCGATAGTGAGGCACCTGCTCATTCAGGCCTGTCAGGTTAAACTTGTCCTGTATGTAGTCTTCATCCACCTGTAACGAATTCAGTGACGAAAAACAACTGCTAAGAGCATTTGATTAAGGCTTTGCAGCCAGAGATTTCAACGTGGAAGCATTACATAAGCACTTAAAGGGATTACACAGATGCTGCTGCTAATGAAGAAGGCCAGGAGTTATATTTAGAATCAGATTGCGTGAGTGCTATGCAGCAGCAACACACAACAGCAGGTTATACATCTGGGCAGTTTGGGTGAGACTCATGACTTCTAACAGAGCAGATTAGGTGCGCAAAGGTGCTCAAATATATATATATATATTTATTAAAATCCAGCTATTACATAAAAAAACCTTATATAAACATCTATCATTTACGGGGGAAATAGATAATACGATTACAATTCTGGAGGAAATCAGGTAATTGGGTGCTTTCGCGCTGGTGCCGCGTGAAGCGGACTAACCTCACAGAACAACTCGTTGCCCCTCAGACCACAAAACCAGGATATCCAGGACACTTCTTCTGAGCTGCTCATGGTCCTGTCGACCACAACACAGGGGCACCGTGAGTGTGCGTACGTAAGAAATGGTAGGTTAACACCGAACCCTCAAAAGATCTGAAAACATTTTACCGTAGAACATTTTATTGCTCTTTTTGAGTTCTCGGCTAACTCTACTATGCGGCAGCTTTTTCAAAGGACACGATTAACATAGTCCTAAATAATGTGCAAATTACTTATTGTAACTGAGTTGTTATATGTGAGTATATCTTTAATTTCTATTGGTTATTGTGTAAAGAAATGTATTGTTTACTCACCCTTTTCTATAAAAGTAAAGACATCAACATCTAAGCTAAGCTAATGTGTCCTCGTAAATGACGAAATACTTCCGGTAAACACGACTTCTTCTCTTGTAAAATAGCGTTGCAAAAACCGAAATCAAGAGTTTTTTTCTGCCACCCTGTGGATATAAATGCTACTGTCACATACTCCGTGTGACGCGCTTGTATCACATTTATGAAATAAAATATTCTGAGACAAGTAGAAAGTCTTAAGACTTAACTCTGTGTCTCACAGTAGTTGTATCTGTAAGAGTGCTTAAATCATCTTGTCAATTCCTATTAAGTTTAAATAGGATGGAATGCAAAGAAGGCAAAAAGTGATCTGTATATTTTTCTTTACCAAATAGGCCCCATTCAGTGTGGTTAAAAGCAGTTAACTGCATTTATTAGTGCAAGGTGTGTTTTGTGGAAATGACTTCAGAAGACTGAAATTCGTTATGTTTCAATGTTTATTTCTTTCAAAATGAGGAATTTTGAATATATATTTTTCAGTTTGTCGCGGTACATTGTCGTCTCTTTTCTGCGATTTAGGTCACATTCAGGGCAGCTCTGAAAAGGTTCTGCGACCAGGTGGACCCACATTTTTTGGCTCCTGCTCCTTTCCCATACCTTCAAACATCAGGATCCTTCAGTGAGGAAAAACAGCAAGTCATAATGTTAAACAATACTGACCATACAGTTCTCTTTCTCAGACACATTTCACATTTTCAATTTATAATTACTCACAACCCAAAGCCTCTTTATTTGGTATTTGTACTCACAGTTTAAGAATTGCATTTCTTTTTCCCAGCATCATATTTAGGAAGTCAGGGTAGCTGATGGTGTCCTTGGATGCCTCACCAATCACCTCCAACATCATCTTTTTCAGTTCTAGGTGAGTTTTTGCCAGTCCTAGTTTCTCAAGCATCCGTTTTAAACCCATTATATCTAAAACAGAACAAAGGATGCTTACGTTTCTAACTTGGGAAGGCAGCTTCTTTGTTGAAGTTTGAACAGCAGTTGTGTCTAAAAATAGTTAGGTTGCTAAAAATAGGGTTTATAAGTGTACCTATCTCTCCTTGATCATTGAGATCAAACTCCATGTATTTTTCTGCAACACAGAGAAGTGTGTTTATAAAATATCTGTCCGAGCACCAGGTCTGAAGCCAAAAGAAGCTCACTTTTGAACATCTCAAGTTTGGAGTCGAGGTCCTCCTCCTCTGCGTATTTAGGATCTGAGAGATAAGCCTAAAAGAACAAAAATACAGCACAGACAGCATCAAAAACATGTTTGGTTTTTGACTCTATACCGTAAACCTTTGGCGCTTCACCTCATTTACTGTGTTCAGTTTCTCTTCCTGGTAATTTTTGAGAAGCCCATAGGCTTTGCCTCCTGCAACAAACAAAACAGTGAAATACAAACTGCTCGTTACAAAAATAAATAAATAAAACAAATTGCATGGATGGTGAACAAACCTTGAACGTTTGCATCCATTTCCACGCACGACGGCTCACTAACAACACAGAGAATGTGGAAATAAACTGTGTTGATATTACTGTCTATCACATCCCAGAAGGGAAATGAAGTGTCAAAAGTTTCAATTTCACTTTATTTTAGTTCCTCTGAAAGCTGCAGCGCATGACAGCAATACATTTACCCACAGAGACTATTTCATCATTACACCAAGCTGACAGCAGCACTGATCAAATCAAATGCAGTTAAATGTTTAATTGGACTAAAAATACGAAAGAATACTATCTAATGGGTTCAGGTGATTTCTTCAGGTATTGTTTGTTTTGTTTTTGCAACCAGTCTGAGGCTTGAGCGCCTCCGCAGCATCTGCTCGTAGTACCGGCCGTGCCCACACGGGGGCTCCAGTGGACAAAAGAGACCGTGTGACCTTTACTGCCTTGCGGTTGGAGGGAAGGGTTAGGACAGTGCTAAGGTCCTTAGGTGGATGCTCAGATAGAAGAAAACCTCTGCACACTCACTTTAAAGTCAAAAAACAATGGAAATCTTTTATCTGTATGGTCTAATATTTATGGTGCTGGTGGTCAAATCAGAGTATGGTGAGTAAATACTTACATTTTTCTTTTCGTGACTGCCTTCTAGACTACATGTCCTGTTTTGTAACTGTTTTATTTAGTGATTGCACCCTTGGATGGAGAAGCACTCCTTCCCTGTGATTCTAAGGTGAAAGAAGGTGGCTGCCACAGAGTCCAGTGGGTTAAATACGCCACCGGTGTCAGATCGATTATTCTTTCCTGGCCCAAAAGTCTCAGCTTCCCTGATGCTGAACGAGTAAATTTGAGGCCTGATGAAAATGGAACCCATTTTATTTCTTTGACCACGCTGCAAGAATCAGATGAGGGGCTGTACAGTTGTGAAATTTGGAGTGGCTGGAACTGCATTCATGTCCAAAACACAACTTTGAAAATAAAGGGTAAGATTAACTGTAACTCTCAACATTCACAATTTAACAGCTAGTCTCGTAAAGAAATGTCCCCTTTTCAGAGTGCAAAACCCTGCAGGCAGTACAGGCGGTGCAGGGCACCACTGCCAATCTGAGCTGCCCGCTGGGCGAGACGGCGGCGACCCAGCGAGGAGCCACACATGTTTCCTGGGTGAAGCTGAAAGCAGCGAAAACTGTCCCAATCGCATCAGAGAGGGCCGAAATCAACGGGTCCTCGCTGTCCTTCAGGTCCGTTAGTGAGGAGGATAGCAGCTGGTACAGGTGCAATTACAAGCACGAACAAGTTCAGCGCTGCTATGAGATTAATCTGCAGGTCAAAGGTCAAGGTCAAGGTCTGAGTCATTGCAAGGTTTTGATGTTTTTATTTCACGTCCAAGGAAATAACAGAAGCTATTTCTACTGTGACTCTGCATCAGATCTCCCTTCAGGAACTGCAGATTATTTTAGGGTGGAGAAGGAGGTGAATGAGGAGGTGGAGGTGGAGGCGCAGCACAGCAGCAGACTTGTCCCCGCAGCTGTGGCTGCAGTCCTGCTCGCCGTGGCCGTGGCCGTGGCTGTCGCACTGGCTGGATTCTTACTGCACCGCAGGCGCAACCGCCGGACAGCTGCGCCAGCTGCAGCTTGGAGGCCTCCAACAGGTCTGAAAGCTTGATTAAAGGTGCGCAAAGACACCGAAGGGCAGCCTCAATTAATGCTGTCATCCAACAGGTGCAGGCTTGGACATCTACACAAACTGTGAAAGCATGGGTGAGCACGGCTTCACAGGCCACGCTGCTGCCAAGCTGCTCTTTTTATTAACCACTTTAATAATTGGATTTGTTTTTTTCCTCACAGACTGTGCAGTCTTCAAACATATCAGCATATACCACGAGATTCCTGCACACCCAGGTATCCTCACTGAAACTTTGTAAAAGCATCACGTTTTGGGTCATGTCACGAGGTGTAACACGGATTTCTGTCCCTCCTTTGCAGATGAGCATTAATTCTTTCCATGTTGGAGACAGAGAAGCGTTCCCTCCTGACCTGCTTAACCGGCTTCCTTTTTTTTTTTTTCCCCTCAAAGCTGGCTTTAAACCATTTACGCTTCTCTACAAAGAATGCTGGGACCTTTCCTTTATTTCTGTTAGTCATTTTTGAAAAAGGATAAATTGCTTTTTGGGTAAAACTAAAGTTGTGGTTTCAATTCTAGATGGGCTGTATTAAATGATACAAACTGGCGGTTTCCTCTGGTGGTGGCGTCGGTGCCTCATTTTCATTCTGACAGACTTCATAAATGTGAGCCTGTGAAGAGAGACTCTGCTGTTTTTTTTTAGGATACAAAACAGAAGATTCGAACCCAAGAATCATTTTCTCACCAGACTCAGGTCCAACTGTGCATCCCCTAAAAACAGAGACATTGTTCAGGCTTCCTTTTTTTTCACATGTGTAAATGTGCACTTCCTCCTCCAGTTTCAGTACCGGCTTCTGTGTCCCGTCTTCTCCTCCAGAGCATGTAGATTCCTGCAGCAGCCAGACCCGCGAGCAGAGCAAGGGGAAGAAGGAGCCACGCTGACGTCCACACAGCTAAAAAAAGCAATCACCTGTTAGGTTTGTGGTTTAGTTCATCTCCCTGGTGATTGCCATGGTGACGGGGGCCTCGTTCATTCTACCTTGCTTGACCTTTCTCAGCCCACTTCCTGGTGTGTTTAGATCTTCCTCTTCTTCTTTTCTGTGGTACACTAACTAGGCTGACTCTAAACCACCCACATATGGTGGGTCCGGTTCATCTCGGCTCTGACCCCAAAGGCCACAGTCGGCTGTGTACTCACTGTTTACAGCGTGCCACTTCTTGGAGGCCATCACGATGCCGTGGCTGAGCACCACGCAGGTTAAGTCATCCGCTGGTGTGGAAACGGGCAGAACCAGCCGATTGCTCAGAGTGCCATTAACGCTGACTGATGTGTTCTGCCAGCCGTCTGCGCCACCTCCCCTCCAGGACAAACTAGAGTCACTCTCACACTCTCCGGCGCAGGTGAGCACACAGGTCAAGGCGAGGTCATCTTTTCCAGACTCGGCTCTAACTGTGCAGACACACATAAGAGGAGATGTGGAAGGGGGGAGGAGTGGGACTTGGTTCTGGATTTGCACCCGTGGTCTCACACTCACCCTCCAGGGTCTGCAGCCTGACCCTGTTGAAGACCCTCTGCTGGTCAGTGGGGTCTGAACACCGGTACTCGGCAGCGTGAAGGGTGCTGACCTTCCCAATGACCAGGGACAAGGAGCCTCTGCTCAGAACCCGCTCACCCACAGCCCACTCCACGCTCCCACTCACGCCAAGAGAGGAAGTGTTGTGACAGGAAAGTGACACTGACTCACCCACTGAGGCAAACACTTCCTCTATACCATCTGAAAGAGAAGCACAGCCCTTGACTCTCTGCAAAGCTCAGTTTTAGCGCTTTTTTGGTAGTTGTTGGCCTTTTTTTTTTACCTCTCAGTGTTGTTGTACGAGTGATGGAGGCTCTCAGCTTCTCATTCTGATACACGCAGCATTTCCATTTTCTCCAATGGTCTGTCAGTTTGGTGCTGATGAACAATTTAGAGAAGCACTCAGAAGGATTTTCAATGCGAATCCTCGTCCCAGTTGACAGTGCATCCTGCTCTGTCCTCCACTGGATATGAATACTTCTGTTCAAACACTGTCTGTGTCCCTGATAGGTGTTTAGGTAACACTGAAACTCTACGGTGCCGTCTGCTGGTCCAGAGCGCTCTATAACTGGTAGATTAGATCAAATAAATTATACAGTTAGCCGCTTAATTAAAGATGTCTTTTGTAAGCAAGATATTTCCCTCACGTTCAACAATGTGCAGCGAAACACTCGAATTAATCCCGTTACTGTGACACCAATATGTGCGTGCATCATTCAGTTTCAGGCTGTTGATCTTCAGGGAACAGTCCTTTAAGAGACCAAACGTGAGCCTGTAGGGAGGCCTCACCGAGCCGCCGCTGGCCACAGCAGAAACAGACCCAAACTCCTCCAGCCTGCTCCAGCTGACAGAGGAGCAGGCTTTGGCAGGAGGAACACCACACGGCAAAGTCACCTCATCTCCTTCTAACGCAAACCGATCTGCTGGAGGAGACAGCAGAGTATTCTATTTCAAAAGTTCCAGTCAGAACTGCACACTAAAAAACAATTTCTTCCATTTTCTTCTCATAATTACCTGATTTTTGTAGTCCAGTTGCTGTGTGTGTCAGAGAGAATAGACAGAGTAGCAGAAAAGAAAGAAGAGCCTTTCTCCTCCCTGAAGTCATCTCCATTGCTGCACTTATTGCTACATCGTCTTCTGATCCCTGTGCAGCAACTTTTCAAAACACTCTTTCAGGAAATGAGTTTGATGCAACTATTTTTAGTTCGATTTTTGCTCACGAGATATTTTTGAATTTCCATCATTTGAACAACAGTTCAGGCAAATGATGTGTTTAATGATCCAGCCTGGGAGATTTAAACAGATCTGGTTGTAAAGGAGCAACTGGACAGTAGGTATAATTTTTATTTTGAGTGTTATGTACATGGCAGCCTTGTTTTTTGCACACAGAATTTCTGTTTTTTTTTTTTTTTTTTTTAAACAAGAGGCACGCTTCCTGAAGACAAGGGCCTGATTCTGGGGCGTGCTACAACTGTGAAGGCCTTGACCTTAAGCACGACGCTAGCTACTCCCCTCAGGTCAGGCAGAGCGGCCTCGACGTCAGGAAGGCAGAAGCAGAAATCTCTCAGCAAGTACGCGGTGAAGAGAAAGAGCTCCATCTTAGCCACAGTCTCCCCCAGACAGAGACGCGCTCCGCCTCCAAATGGCACGAGGGCACGGGGAGAGCCTCCTCCTCCTTCTAGGAAGCGCTCTTGTACAGACAGAGAGGGTTTAAAAAAAAGACGTCACTCAGAATGAACCACACAGAATCATCCGAGAGTCGCACCTGGTTTGAAGCTGTACGGGTCCGGCCAAACGGCTGGATCGTGGTGAGCTCCAAACAAATTGGGGATGATGATCGTGTTTTTTGGGATGAAGTAACCTGCAATACTGAACATTCAAGTCAAATCAGAGTTAACGTTTGAAGCTTGTGACAATTCGAAGACGTCGTTGTCGTTGCTGAAATGTCTCCTCCTCCTCCGTCCGTCTGACCTGCTGTCTCTGACGGCTTTGTGCGGCACGGCCAGCGGGGCGACCGGCCTGAGCCGGAGAACTTCATGTACGAGCGAGCACAGGACAGGAAGTCTGTGTCTGTCGCTGTATTTGGGGTAACGTCCCTCTAGCACTGTGCACAGCTCCTCGTAGACCTTTGTCTGAATCTGAGGGTAAGCGAGAGAGACAATCAGATCCAGCTCAAAGGGTGGGCGTTTGTGGTTTTACAGCAAGGAGGGGGCAGTCGTGCCTCCGGTCTGTGCAAGAGGAAAGCTACAGTCCAGTTCAGCCAGGCCGCAGTGGTTTCTGTTCCCCCGATGAGAAGATCTACGGTTGCCATGTGGACATGCACATCTGTTAACACCTGGAGACATTAGGAACTTAGCCCAGGAAAAGTCTCCACATCTTCAAGCACTTACAAAGAAACACAGCTGCAGTGAAAGCTGATGGATCTCACCACATCGTGATCCTTCCGATGCTTGCTGACGCCTTCGAGGAGTGAACCTGTGATCACGTCTGTGCTTTTGTTGTCCTGTGACTGCACACAGCACAAAACACAGGTGCTTGTAGAGAAAGAACAACATTATTCAGTTATCTACGGAGTCTCAATCATGGGTCTGATCTGCACCTTGTACTGGTTGAGATGCTTTCTGATGATCTCATCTCTCCTGGTCACCTCCCTCAGGAGACGAGAAAACACGGGGTTGGGGAATTTCTTGTCGGAAAAAGAGACGACACAAGATAAGCTGTCATGTTGCATTTAGAGTTTGCCTTTTTTCACACTGCAGAGTGAAATCCAAGGGCACTGACTCTGAGCAGGGGGAACGTATCGAGAGCAGAGATCCAAGCGGAGCCCCAGAGAGCAACGATCTCATTCAGACAGCTGTGCAACTGTTGCAGCTCTGAGCAACTTTTATCATACTGTAAAACAACATTACACTGTGTTAATCAAGCTTAAATGGGCCTGGAGTACAGGGACGACAAACACTCACTTCTTTTCCAAACACCAGAGTGGTAATGACGTTGCTGGCGGCCACGGTGAAATCCTCAGACAGATCCACAGCGCCACCCTGATAGTTGATCAACACCTAAAATGGTTGCATTCAACATTTTTACTTTGGTCCTGTTGCCAGTCACATGATTGGATGCTCCTCATGTGTCACCTTTCTCAGTTGGAGGGCTTGTCTCTCTATCACATCGTGCAACGACTGCTTGCAGCAGCGCTGCAGCGCGCTGTGGACGAGGCGGCGGTGGGCCTTCCACTCCTCGGTGTAGTCCCCCAGAGAGATGGTGCGCCCGCCGCCGGACACGATATCGGCTTACAAAAGATCAGGAAAGGTTGTAAATGCTATCGCGCAGCACACTGGAGCATTGCGTGGCAAAATGAGCCGTTTTACCAGTGTATGAGACAGATCTGCCAGCAAAGTCAGACCACTTTTTTACCAGCGCCTCTCTTATGACGTCACCGCTGCTGAGAACAACCATGGCTGCAGAAAAACACAGGAGAGCATTCTGAGTTTTATGACCTGCAGGGAAAAAAATGTCCAATCTGAATATGCAGTTCTGTGTAATTACTTGTGTTTCCACATTTTAGGCGGTAGATGTTCCCGTACCGCTTTGCCAGGTCGGTCAGATGTATCGGCAGGTGGTCCTGCATCAGCTCCGTCATGTTGCCAATGAGAAAGCGACACGGAGGGCCCGGAATGGACGGAGACGACGGACGGTGAAGGAGACCGCAGAGAGACTGCAGCAGGCTGCGTTTCACAGCTGGAGGAGCTGAAAAAGACAAGTAAAAGAAGAAAAAAAATACATCCCATTAAGGTCAGTAGAGTGCCGTCTAATTATTACTCAGGACTCACTTTCATTGTGGTTTTTCTTAACGCACATGTCCTTCAGCACCATCAACAGCAGCACTAGCAGGAATCCAGCTCCAACACCAGCCACGAGTACTTCCACTGACATTTTCAGTGTTCTTGCTGATGTCTTGTCTCCGAAAGCTGCTCCATGCCCTGCGTCCCTCATTTATAGTCCTCTCATGAGCTTTGTAGATTGTTGATGTTTTGACTAAAACCAAGGACGCCCATGTACGGTATTCTTAGATTAAGATAGACGCCAACCGCATGTAACAGGAAACGGCCTGATAAACACAGTGAAGGGCAGGATAACACATCAGTGTGGTTATGCATTGACAGAAAATGTTGCTAGTTTAGTTTAGTTCAGGCGTATCTGTGAGGTAACTACAGAGACAAGCCTCAGACACACAATAGCCACATTTATTCCAACACAATGAGACAGTGCATATTTCAATACAGTATCTGTGAGGTGATGTACCACAACATCAGAGGCACAACACTAGGAATGTATACAACACAGAACTAGAAAGAGTTCCTGCTCTGTTGCCATATGTCCAGAAAAGAAACATAAAAATTGAGCTAAATGTGCAGAAAGGGTAGCTATGTAACAACTGTTAGGTTTAAGGTCACAGATTTAGCCGTGAGTTGCAGGAGAGAACCTCAATGGTCTGAACTTCATCTCGGTAAAGGGAATGGAGACATCTTTCCCCTTCCAGTCTATCCAGACTATTCCCTGTGAATAAAACAGAGAAAAAAAGAGATGAGCGCAATCACCGGTGTGTGTGGGGTCAAAAAAAGGTCACATCTGCACAGGTCAGCCATGCCTTGTTGTTATGGTTGGTGTCGTAAAGACCATTGAGGTTGGTCTTGTAGCAGTTCTTGTACCACCAGCCTCCCATGTAAGACCTGGCACAGTGGATCCCCAAAGGATCGGGGTTCTTGTCCCAAGCTGAGAATGGACGACCGTTATGGTACCTCATTGAGTCACCTGGCAGAGGGAGAGAAAGATGGTTACCCTTCTCTTCTTCAATTAATAATATAGGTTCAAGAATTTAAAAAAACTTTGAACAGTGACTTTTTAGTAACAATTTCTATCATGGGGTGTTTGGTGCTACTAATATTGTCACCTGCAGTTCCGGTGTAACCAGACACTGTGAGAGCGTAGTGCCTCTCCTTTGAGTCAATTGAAAAGTTAGCATAGTGAGCATAAACTGTATCATTTCCATATCTCATATCCACTCTCAGACTCATGGGGCTGACACTGGTCAGGTTGTAGAGAACATCGTTTCCTGAAACAGCAAAAACCAAGGTTTAATTAAGGTATTTCCAAAAAATGTATATAAGATTCTGCTGCGTTGTCTTTACCGAGCCAGAACTCCTCACTGAGGTTTCCAAAGCCGGCGCTGTATTCACTCCAGGTTCTGTAGAAATCCATCTTGCCATTAAGCCTCCTCTGGAACACCTAAAAAACACATCATACCATCATCTGAATTTGTTCTTCCTTTTCTTCCCACTATAATTTGAGACTGCATCAGTTTGTCTCACTGTCCAGCCGCCACCATCAGTCTCCATGTCGCAGTACACTCGGACAGACCGACCCTCTTTCCCCAACGGGTAGATGTCCACCTCCCCTGACCCCAGAGCTCCGTTCAGAAGCTCCTGGGAGCAATCAGAAGGGAAAGGGAAACGCAGATTTTCCTGAAGGATGGAAAGAAAACAATTGAAGTATTTTTAAAATACTGATAATTTAACAAAAGCTGTTTTTTTTAAAAAGATACCAGTGATGAATTCTGTTGTAACAATAGATGTGTAGCGTCCTTCTCTCTCTCCTTGAACCAGAACGATGTAACGTGACACTGGCAGCAGGCCGGTCAGCTTGTACTCTGTCATGGTTCCATCCAAGATCACCTCCTGATAAGGAAACAGAAAGATCTGAGCATCTTATCCACAGCTTCTGGCTATTCTTGCTGAATAGCTCAGATCTTTACCTTCGTCTCCTCTCCAGCCACCTGGTACATCAGCCTGTAGCTGTGGTAAATGACAGTGGAGGTTCTCCATGCAATCACTGCGTAGCGGGCACCAACCTCGTTGGCTTTGACCACTGAGAAAAGCAGAAGAGTTTAGACGTTGCATCTATCTGGTAAAACCGGCTGTTTCCTTTTTGGTCTCACAGTTAGCAGTGGTGAAGGTGGTGGAGACGGCCATGCTCTGGTGACTGTTCTTCTGACTCAGGACCTTGATGGTGTACACGGTGCCTCTTTGCAGGCCTCTCAGCTGGTGTTCCACCGAGTTTCCAGCCAACATCACATTCACAGTCACATTAGGAGCTGTGGTTTGAAGGATGATTCGTCAGACTCAGCTCATCCATTTCTGTTTTTTATTGACTTAGTTGCTCCACTTACTCTTGGAGGACTCATAGCTGATAATGAAGCGGTCTACTTTGCCCAAACTTGGTGTCCATTGCAGCAGAGCCTTGGTGTCTGTCACGTTGACAACTCTCAGATGTGTTGGAGGAGCGGGTACTGCCGAGAAGAGGAACACTAGGCTAAATTGTGCTGTAGTCACGTTGGCTTCCTGTGCAGACTCCTAAAAGATACCCTTACCAACACTTTCTAAGTGAACGTTGACTGTGGCACAACCTAAGCCACACTAGTACAGGTCCAGCTACACTGTAAACTCATGAGTGTACCTGTGGTAATGATGGAGGTAAGGGCATCACTCTGAGCTCTGCCTTGTGTAGCCATGACAGAGACAATGTAGGAGGTTCCAGCAGATAATTTGGTGAGAACCACATGAGACTCCTGAGCGTTCACATTCACAAACTGGTACTCCCCTAACACCACAGGTAGACAAAACAATTAGTGCATTTTGTTTGAACAGCTATTGAGTGTTTTGTAATTAAGATAATGTCAGCATTCTGGCAGACCTGTGACGATGTTGGTGTATGTGATCCTGAAGGCCGCATAAGTGGTCTTTGGTTTGGACCAGGAAACACTGAGAGATGATTCTGTCACGTTGCTGAAAACCATCTCTGTGGCTGGCTCTGGACCTGGAAGGAGAAAAGCGTGCTGATTTCACCTGTACTGCTGACCTATAGTGGAGAAGAGCGGCAGACGTTACCTGTGACTGCAGCTACTCTGTGGATCTTTGACCTCCTCTGTGCTGTGCTGCCATAGATTTGCAGGACGTAGGCAGTGTTTGGCCGGAGGTTGCTGAACTCCATAGAGCGTATGTTTCCAGGGATCACCATGGAGATTCTCCTGGTTTCGACTTTGCCTCTTGACCCAGACCCGAGAGTTGTGTTGCTGCTTTCAGTCGGTACCTGGACTCTGGCTGCGGTGTTCTTTACTGTGTAAGTCTTAACTTCTTCGAGAGTCTCCTCCTCAAACTCCTCATGGTCGATTTGGGTACCTTCGATCAAAGGTTCTGTCCTGATCAAAGTGAAGTTCTTGAACATCCCCTGTGGTGCTGACCACATGAAAGTAAAGCTGTAGGAGGAGATGTTAGCAACCTTCACTGAACCTAACCCAGATCCACCCAGAACCCTCACACTCCCAGTTGAGACAGATGTAGCATTAACTACATCCTGACTCCTTTGAGAAATGTTGTCTTCTGAATCTTTTACAGTTTTGTTAGCTTCTGTATTTTTGTTGTCAGTGGATTGTAAGGTTGTTGCTTCTACTTTGACCTTCTTGGCATCTTTCTGGCCGGCTGATTGAATACCACTCTTCTCAGGTAGAGTAGGCCGCTCCGAAGAATCCTCTACTTTGGTTTTATCAGCACTAACACCTTTGGACAAAGTAGTCATGATTTTTGAGGAACCACTAGACTTCTTCACACTACTCTGGGTTCTGTTTGTTTGAGGTTCATCTTTTATTTGTTCGGAGCTGGAGTGTGTTTTGCTAGTAGGTTCATCCCTGACAAGTTTGACTTCAGGTTTTTGTACCTTTTTAGAAGCTGTCACTGCTTTTTCTTCGCGGGATTCCTCTTGGCTTGCTCTATCATGCTTCAAATGAACATGACCGGCAGTTGGGCGAGTGGTCTTTGTTGTGCCAGAAGAGTCTTTAGTAGGTGTTTTTTTTGTGGAAGCTTCCTGTATTGGTTGTGTTTTAAGACTCACTTTAGTATCAGTAGACACTTTTGGTTTAGTATTAGCTTCTTTGCTCTCCAGAGTCTTCTTCTGCTCCTTTCCTGGTGCGGTAGTGTTCTTTCCTTCAGTAACCTTCTTCTGCTCCTTCCCTGGTGAGAGAGTGTTCTCTCCTTCAGTAGCCTTCTTCTGTTCCTTCCCTGGTGAGAGAGTGTTCTTTCCTTCAGTAACCTTCTTCTGTTCTTTCCCTGGTGAGAGAGTGTTCTCTCCTTCAGTAGCCTTCTTCTGCTCCTTCCCTGGTGAGAGAGTGTTCTTTCCTTCAGTAACCTTCTTCTGTTCTTTCCCTGGTGAGAGAGTGTTCTCTCCTTCAGTAGCCTTCTTCTGTTCTTTCCCTGGTGAGAGAGTGTTCTCTCCTTCAGTAGCCTTCTTCTGCTCCTTCCCCTGTGACAGAGTGCTCTCTCCTTTAGACGTTTTCTCCTGGACGCTGTTTTTGTCTTTTTCTCCTTGCACCATCACTGTCTCTGCTGCTGGTTTGGCCTTCCCTTTGACAGCTTCTGCAACATCAGTAGTACAGATCAAGGACTCTTTAAGAAATTCATATAATTTTGTTCCATTTTTTTCCAACTTACTTTTCATACACTCAACTCCTTGTACACACTTGCTACAGTCTGGACCTGTGAACCCATCCTGGCAGAAACATTTCCCCTTCTGGCACTCCCCATTGCCACTACAGTTGTTTGGACAGTTGGCAGAACACGGACCTGCGAAACAACAAGTTATTAAAGGAGCACGTTACAAGTTGGACCAAAAAGAAGCAGAATGTCCTACAGTTATCTTTGAAGGAGGCCATCTCTCTTTCCAAACGGGCCACACGCTCCTTCAGGGCAGTCATCTCGGTCTCACACCCCCCTGAACAGCCACCAGGCAGCAAGCTGATCTTATGGGTCATCACCAGAGGAGCTCCGGGCTTCAGTTTCAGCTCCTGCTCCTTGCTGCCACCCGACTCACAGCCGTCACTGATGACCACCTTGATCGGTTGCACTGCGGCTGGCTTTTCTTTGGGAGTAATGGCTTTGCTTACAGCTGTTTGGTTAGCGGACGCTCCTGCAGAACCTCCAGCTGTTGTGTTTTTCTTTTGAACAGTCACGTCTGCCGTCTTCTTTACGTCGCTGCCGGAGGGAGATTTATCCACAACAGTCTGGTTCAGCAAGACTGCCGGCTTGTATTTGACATCCTTCTGGGTGCCCGCTGATCCTGTCTTTGGGGATGTTGACGGAATGTTTTGACTCACAGGGGGAGCTGGTTTGTCTTTGGCAGTCTTCCCGTCACTGGCTGAAGGGGATTTGCCTGTAGCTGTCTGATTGAGCACAGGTTGGAGTTTGTCTTTGGTGGTTTTAAAGCTGTTGGTGGAAGCAGACTTTATGGACGCTGAATGAAGGTTTGAACCTCCAGTGGGGGCGGGCTTCTCTTTTACAGACTTCGCATCACTGGCTGGAGGAGGTTTGACTGTAATGGTCTGATTGAGCACAGGTTGAAGTTTGTCTTTGGCGGTTTTAGAGCTGTGGGTTGAGGCAGACTTTGTGGATGCTGACTGAAGATTTAGGGCTCCAGCGGTGGTGGGCTTGTCTCTGAGAACCTTTACATCAGCAGCTGAAGGGGATTTTGTTGAAACAGTTTGATTAACTGCGACTGTATGCTTGTCTTTGTTAGCGATGGTGCCACTGGTGGGAGCAGACTTTACTGCTACTGATGGAGTGGTTTGGATTACGGATGGGCTGGGTTTACTTTTGGTGGTTGCAGGAGTAGGCAAAACTGTTTGATTGACTGTGTTTGGCTTTAGGGTTGTGCGAATGGCCTGTTTGGGGGAAGCTGCAGTGGTTTTAGGTTTCGACAGAGTGAAACCGGCATTAGGTTTGGTCATATCACTTCCTGCCGTATTTCTCCTGTCATTGGATGTGGATTGAAATGAGGGAAATGGAGTAAGAAGGAAAAGAAGTCCAAGAGTAAACAACATCTTGAGCTCAAAGTGAAATCCAAAGACTGAATCAGTGTGAATGGAAAATTAGGAGTTCCTTTCTAAATTATTCTGCAGAAAAAAAAGACACAATGAGGCCCTTTTTAACCACCTTCACATTTTCAAAGTTCTAATTTTTAAAATAAATCAGATTAGCAGATCTGCAGTGATAATGGTAACTATTAGTGATCAATGTCGTTAGTAATGCAATATGGAAGAAAAAGATAGATAAAATCTATACCCAGACAAAAGCGCAGTGTCACTACTCCTTGTGTTCATTTATGCAGATTATTATGATCTATACTGGGAAAAACAAGTTAAAAACAATAATCATATTATCACTAAGCAGCCTCAAAGAGAGATGGTAGTCAAATTGTAATGTTTTCGGTTCATGGGTTGATATTTAATCGGAAATAAAACAGTGACTTGAGTAGGAAGTACAGAGGGTCCCAAGGCAACAGTGTGTCACTGTATAGAACTAGAAGACACTGTATGTCTTTCACTATACATAAAGTTATATAACCTCTGCGCCCACAAGTCATAAAAGTCTCACAGGAGTCTGCTGGAAGTCAATCACACAGCCTGCAGACATATTTAGATGCTCTGTGTGACTTGCAAGGCAACTTTAAATGTGTTGCATGAATACCTGACTTAGTGGCTGACAGACTGAAATTTTAAAAAAATTATTAAATAAGAATTATCAGAAGTTTAAACTGCCATACTACCATCTTTTTTGATTAGAAAGAAAAGACAAATCAAACATGAGTGTCTTTTACCTGACCTTTCCAAGCCGGTCATTCAGAAGCATACTCTACATCACACTCTAAATGTATTTATCACTGCTGAAGTCTCAGCACACAAAGAAAATTGGCTTGAAATTGGTCAGGATGACCACCTTTATGCCTGAAACACACCACACCACTCCACTCCACTCACCAAAACGAGGCTTCAGTTCTTGTCTTTGTCTTTGTGTCCATCCGTCTGCTCAAACAGCTCGAATAAATATGATGGGATGTGTTCTGAGAGGAGAGAGGTGAGAGAAAGGACTGCCACTAGAAAGGAGGAGAGTAATAAAGTGTGGGCCTACTTAAGACCCCCCAGCCACCCACCCACCCACCTCCAGACCTAGTGGCCCCACTCGCTTAACCACCAGGAAAAATATTTGTGTTGGACCCACAAAAAGACAGGAATTTTACACGGATTTGGGCATAAAATTAAATCGTCGGCACGGTTACACTCTCTTACCATACCTGCAGGTCAGTTTAATTACTTTTATTTAACAATACCACTGGTGCAAACACTTCAAAACAATAAAATGACTGTTACCAATTTTAAAACTGGGGTTTTGTCCAAAAGTGGTCGAGATGCGTTCCTTTCAGAAACACAGAGTTTGATTGTTGGAGCTGTTTTTGAATCAAGTTGACCTAAACTAGTCACGTAGGCGCAGTGTTGATTGAATTAGTCCCTGCCTGAGAATCATGATTAAGCTGGAAGAGCACAACACTGCGAGTATTCAGGGCTGACTTCAGCAGATGAGAACCTCTCGTCATATGAATCGGTTGTCTGTTGGGAGTAATGTGATGTAACAACGTTGGCGTTATGTAAGTGACCAAATATCAAGCGGATTTAAGGAATGGTCTGTGAGGCCTTTGGATCTCTGACCAGATGGCCACCCACCATCCCACCTTTTGTAAACCACACGAGGAGAAGAATATCATGAGTTTAATGCAAACCAGGCAGAAAAGCCAGTTTCCCTTCACCCATACTGCCGAAACAAAATATATATATATATACAGTATATGCATGAACCAAATAAAACTACATCTAGTCACATCAGTGGGAGAACGACAAACACCTGAACTTTTGTCATGATTGTCATCCGATACACATTTATTCAGCATCTTTGGCAACATGGTTTAAATAAAAATAATAATGTCTTTGGTTATTGACAACCCTCTGATTTGTTGCTTTTCTGATTCCACGTCCTTGCATGTAAATATGTCCTTCTTTTAATATGATACCAACAGGGCTTGTGTGTGTGTGTGTGTGTTTATAAAAACAAAGATATGTAAGTCTTAAAATTCCCTGTCATGCATTTTAACATTTATAAATGTGTCTTCTTTAAACAGTAGCTGGTATCCAGATGAAAAATGAGTGACTGTCAGAGGAGCCTGGAGTCTACATTGGGTGGTCCTGCTACATCAGAGCCTCCATCTGCTGGCAGCTTTGCTCCACACCTTTCAGCAGCGTAGACCACCCCCCAAACGGCTGACTCTGTGCTAGCCTCTAAAAGAAGGACTGGAGGTACACCTTCTGCAGCTCAACCTGATGCACACCTATCAAAATACACCTGGTGTTACAGTGTACAGTTCAAACTCTCAGACCAATGCTGAGCAGGCACATCTGGGCTGTCAGAGGAGGTGAGTTTGTGGGATTTCGCTGTCACTGCCTGAGAAATAGCACATTTTTACTGTTCAAAAAGCCCCTATGGGAAAAAGCAAATGCTTTTTTTTTATGAGCGGTTGCCGTTGGCTGCTGACAACGCACTCCAAAATCCCTAAAACGAAATTGTGTGTGTGTGTCTTCTTTTTTTTATGTCAGTGTAATGAAATGTCCAGTGGCAGAAGCTGGAAACAGTGGCTGCACTGATCTGGCTGTGATTGAAGTGATGGTCAGTCCTCCAGTGTTGCTTATGTTGGACCTGGTCTCAGAGATTGGAATAATATACTGTAAGTGCATAAGCCTTCGCTTGTTCCTCGCCACCCCGCCCTCACAGTATGTGCTTCAGCCCCATGCGTAGCTCCTGTCCTCATAGTTCCTGTTTTTTTTAACCCTCTGACTTTAACGTTTTCTACCACACGTTTGAGTGGAAAACTGAGCTAGTCTCCAACTCTGCTGCTTCTTTCGTGCATGTATGAACCCCATACTGCTCATCTTCTCATCTCCTAATTAAAATACAGATGTTAAAGTAAATCAAGCAAATTATGTTGATGGTTTTATTTAAACACAGAACTGTTAAAGACACAAAAATATTGTGAAAGCTCATTATACTGATTAACCAAGAAAGCAGTCATGTCACTTATGCATTATATTGATTATTTCATGGCTGATTGCAGCAGGAAAAATGCAGGCATGTGAGCACAGCTCAGTGCTAGCTACATGAAACTAGAGCTAGAGTAACCGTCTCACTGTCTGCAGCCATCCACCTTGTACTCTTTAGTAAATGCAACAAAATCTTTGCAAGCATTCCTGTTTGCAGATTTTTTGCAGCTGTCTTGAGGAGGCTTCATTTCAACCCAAGTGTTTGACTCCAGCAGATATAGCATCCTGCACAAAAAGGAGAATGGTCAAAATCAGAGTAATCGCTGGAAAATGTCATTGAACAAATGCAGAAACAGCACTCACATCCCCCTGGAGTCCCTCGTGGAGCCATCTTTGCCCATGATGAGATAGTCTTTCCTTAGATCTAACTGGACTTTGCACTGACGCCTCTTTGCAAACACTCGGATGGAACCCTCCATCACCCCGATGTCTTCGTCTGAACAGAACGTTTTTATTGTAGTATGAGTTTGCGTGAACGCTGTGAGTGGTGTGCTGGGAGTTTACTTACGGTTTCTGAGCACATCCTTGACCCTGGCCTCATACAGCTCAAAATTACTCTTCATTGAAACGTTCAAGACTTCAACAACATACGCTAAAACGCACAAGTATTTGTTCATTAAAAGATTCAATTGCATGCTATTTAGAGGGTAATGTAGGACATTTTTTATATTTTATAGTACTGACCATAATCCACAGTTGGTACGAAGCAAGCATGTTGGAAACGATCGTACTTCCTGATGTAACGTCCATTTTGTGATTGGAAAGTATTTTGTAGTTTATGACAAGGTCCTAAAAAATATTTGAAATATTTTTTTAGATAAATCTAAAACATGGCCACTCATGTTTAATTTTTTCTTTTTTTCTTTTTAGGTTTTAGGAGTCATGGCATACTTTCTGCACACTGGCACACGTCCTCTGAGCACAGCCTGGAGATATATTTGCTTCTTTTGGGGGCAGAGTAGAACACAGTGCACTGTATGCCTGCAAGAAATTTAGAAACTTGTATAGAAAGTGGGCCAAAAAACCTGTCAAAAAATGGCCAAAACAAATTGTGTTCTTACTAGGCTCATAATAATCATAGAAGACAGCTGGAGCAGGCTGTAAGAGGCTGACGGATACTTTCTGCTGTGCGTCAAAACTGATGCATTCCTCAGATTGAAAGAGCTGCCGCAGAAGAAATGATGTGACTTTGATGAAAACGAATGATGTATGCACATGAGGGGGAACTTTAGGCCCACCTGATTGAAGTAGATCAGCACTCTTCCATGAGAAACCTCATAATGAGAAATGTACTGCTCAGGTTTGGCTTTCAGCTAGATGGAAAGAATTAAAGATTGTTAATGTATTTGCTGCTGCAGATTCTAAAGACACACTTAGATGAGACTCGTAACACAACAGACAAACTGTATCACGATCGCCGAAAACGAAGTCACAGAGAGCTGCTTACCTTGTCCAGGTCCTCAATTTTAACCTCAAATCCACTCAGAAGTGTGATGTCAGCAATGGCCATTCCTGAGAGGTTTCTGTGGACGCTGTGACTGCGCAAAAACAGAGAGTAAGAAAACAATTTCAAACATCCAGAGACACAGACGGTGGGGGAGCAGCAACTGTAGCAGAATATCCCACCGACTAACCTGACACAGATTTTGTAGGTGATGATTTCTTCATCAGCCACGCTGTTGTCAGCATTCCTCCTGTTTCGAGTCGCTGCTTTTGTCTCTGTGTTTTCGTTGCCAGTGTACTCGTCATAGTAATCATAGTCTTCAAGGATTTGGGCTGCGGGAGCAGATTTATGTTATTTTGTGTTTGTGACCCGTGCTGTAGAAGTCTGTGGTAAAACCCCACCTGTGTACTGAACCTTCCCCTCCACTGTAACGCTGATAGACACCTGCTTACAATCACTCTTGGGTTCCAGCAGATAGTATGATTTTAAGATCTAAAAAGGACATTAATGATTATTTACTTGCATTTACATGCAGCTGTCTTGCCAAATATTATCCAGACATGATTTTATCTTACTTTCAACTTGATGTTGCCATTTCCTGTCAGCTGCCCCTGAATGTTGTTACCTAGGAATGGCAGACGTCTTCAGCGAGTACTCTGCAAGAGCTTCCAAAGCATTGAGGGTATCCTGCACAAGAAGAACATGTTGGAACATCTCTGTTGATTCGACGGAACAGCCCAATGTTGAAGTCTTCATCACCTGGGATGATTTAAAGCCTCCCAGATAGTTTTCCTGGGTGGTTAACCAGCAGGCTATTCTGTCTGCCCACTCGCTTCTCCCAAGTTCCACTGCAGCTAGGAGGGCAAAGGATGTGCTGTCTACTGTAATGGCGCTGGCTTTCTTCTGATTGTCCGGGCTTGAGTCAGTGGTCCACAGGTAACAGTCATTTTCCCCTGACAATAAAAAAAATGCCAAGACAGTTCTACGAGCACATGCATAAAAAGGGAGCAAACAACATGTTGCTAATGGATATGCCTAGTTTAAAACAGATTTGTGTAATGCTAGTGAGCGACTGCGTTTGTCCTGCCTTTTATTGACAGCGCCATCAGCTTGTCCCAGGAGGCAGAGTGATCCGTTTCCTTCGGTAGACAAACTGCAAGGCAATACACTGTAATGGCCACAGCGTAGGGATGGTCCAGCTTCGGCAGATGCGATAGGAGGTATGTTGTTGCCCTTGCAACACTTGCCTCCTTAAAACAAGTAAACATAAAGTTGACAACCGTTGAATCTTGGACAGCTTAGAGGAAAAGTAAAAGGAAGCACCGCTGAACGACTAAAGGCTGATTAGATTTAGGTTTAATGCTAATTGACTGGAGAAAGATCTAGGCTCTTCTCATCATCTCACCACTTGGTTTTGTTCTTCGGGCTGCAGGAACTGACGGGATCGGTGAAGAGCAAGTGTGATGTACGCTGTCATAGACGCTCTCCCATTGTCGCCATTCTGTGATTGGAAAAAAAAAAGGAGGGACATTTTAAAATCAATTACACCTCATTCAGTATGCAAACAAGTAACGAGTAGCCATTACCAGAACTCCTATGTGCACGACTGGATGTGGGTCACCAAAAGAGCCGTCGTCCCTCTGTACAGAGAGAAGGTACCTGACCGAGTGCCTGATCTCATGGAATGGTACGATTCTAGGAGTCCTGCCCTGCTGCCCGATGGCCAAGACCTGGCGCTCTGCTATCAGTGAGAGAACTTTCACCACCAGTGCAGTCATCCTGTTGAACAAAATACACATAGGAGTGTAGGAATC
>CAAE01015044.1:1750128-1788433 GCA_000180735.1 Tetraodon nigroviridis | reverse complement strand
TCGACAGGAAATTTAAAACATGACGTGAAACAGGACTATTTACTTCTGTGTTTCGAGCCTAAAGTACATCTTTTTAGGAGCTAATTACAAACAAGGTGAAAAATTGCATTTTTTTTTTTTCCTGAAGAGAGCATGTGTTATAAAAACGCAAAACTGCTTTGTTTAGTTTTGTTTCACAACTATTTACTGGTCATTCTTTGGCACCGAGGCTGCCTAATTTCCCCCAGGTCATGTGACTTACAAGAAATCACAGATTCTATTTTTTTCTTTCGGATGTTGAAACTGTTGCTGAAGTGACAGCTATAAACATCCCAATTAAAACAAGTTTGTTGGGGTTTTTTTTTTAATTTTGTTTTTGTGCTCTACTCTAATCTTTTTTGTTTCTCGTGCCTTAAATCGAATCATGTCATGTGTGTTTTCCTTGCAGCCAAATTTGCTCAGCTGTCACTGACCTGCAGAAAACTGAGAGCAACAGAAATCCACAAAGACAAACTCAAACTTTATTTACTGTTCTCCAAAGAAGTGAGACACAATTAAAAGAAGTGAATAACTGAGTCATCTTTCATAACATTTTTGATGTTTACATGTAAATACAATGAAATTCCAGGTCATTCGTGACAGCAGATAACTGATAATCAAATTAACAATAATTATAACGTATTTTTTTATACAGCACCTTTCAAGAAACTCTGACACTTTGCATTCTAAACACACTGAAGTAAGACATTCAAAACAAAAAATTAGCAATCAAATATTTGAATGAGAGCAAATGTTTTCAGGTCATAGGTCGGCACAATTATATTGCATTTCTGAATTTCTGTAAAAATGCTTAAATCACTCTTAATCACGAAGCCCAAATAAAAGAAAATTTGCACTTTCTTAACAAAGTTATCGTCACACAGCTGTGTCCTGATGGGGGGATGCACTTTTGCAAGATCTTGCAATTACTTTTTATTTTTAAAGAAGTGCGCTTTCAGGTCAGTAAACGGAACTGAAAGCCAAAAAGACACAAAGATGGGGTAAACGGATCATCAGTTTGTTTTTCCTTATTCACCCGAGACCATCCAGTTAAGTTTCCATTCAAGCCATCAGTCCAATCCTTATTCCCAGTCTGACTCTGTGCCACACTGGTGTCGCTGGGTTCTTTGCAGATGACATCTGTATTTTTCAGCAAGGGGAAGTCAATAAGAGTCGGGGGCATGATGTCCATCCACAACTCCTGAATATGGAGAAATCACACAAGAATTGCGTTTGGACAATCAACACCAGACATCCTGTCAAACCTGGAACGGGCAGCTCCGGGAATTAAATCCTGAAGCCAACAGACGAAAGAAAACTCAAATCAGCTGCATCAAAACCTGTGAAAGGGACTGGAACATTTGTCAAGACCAAGGAGAGAATCATAGGGTCAAAGGATGATATTCCATATCGATGGAGACATCTCTCAGTAAAAGGAAAATAGTAGTATCACCTCCTAAGACAAAAAATACATGATGTAAATTTCCCATTTTTATAGAAATACTTACATTCTAAATCAACCATAGTTCAATAATAATCCAAAATCTGATTTCTGCCCCTGTTTGCAGGTTCAGGTTTTAGTGTAACGTTGTTCAGAAGCAGGTCCCTGTCCACTGCGACCGTCCTCGTCCCTCGCTCCTCCAGAGTGCAGGTCCGTGTTCTTCTCTGTCTCTCTCTCCCTCTGTCCATCTCATTTCATGCAGGACTGGGGTTACCTAAGAGACCCGGCCTCAATAGAGAAAATCCCTCTTTTCTTTTTTTTTTTTTCAATTAGCTGTGAAAGTGACAGAAGGGAAGGAGGAAGGGAACCACTGAGGGGCAAAGACTCTGGGAGAAGGATGCAAGTGTGTGTGACAGGTAGGGAGGACGACATTCTAAATGTTTGCATTTCCTTTTTTAAGGATAATAAATAAGTCATCGAGGTTAATAAATGTATTCATTTTATTGTTCATGGCTGAATTGCTACATGATACCAAATTAATATGTCCTTTAATTAAAAAAAACCCAAAACTAAGATGTCCATCTTAAACCAGCACAAATACACAGACCACACCTGTGACTTTGCACTTGTGCTGGGATAAAACCAAATGAGGATGTGTTACACTATTTCTAGTGGAAGTGGCTGAAGGCCGCGGCTGTTTGGGCTGAAAATGCAGGAGGGAGTGACCAAGAGGGACGGACACAAAAGGATGTGGCGTGGGAATGTCCTTGGAGGTCAGGAGTGAGGGCGAGAGGGCCAAAGGTCAGAGCCAGCTGGACAGCACACGAGAGGGAATGTGGCTACGGAAAGGAGCAGTGTGTGTGTGTGTGTGTGTGTGTGTGTGTGTGTGTGTGTGTGTGTGTTGGGGGGGGGGGGGAGCGGAGTGGTGAGCACAGAGACATTAACATTGAACTGATTGGAGAGGCTCTGCCACGCATGTGTAATGGGGCATGATAAGTGAGAAGTGAGAGGACCGTCATTGTGGATGCAGAGCCAGTGATCAGAGTGGCGGAGGGTAAAAAAAAAGATTTTTAAGGTCATATGGGGTTCCTGCTTTAGGTGATGGAAATGTCTCTATGTGCTGTCAATCATATTCTGAAGTTTAAAGTGCACAGATATCACAAACCTCCTGCGGATGCCTTTTTATGTTTTTTTTTAACACTTTCTAAAATTTCTTTGACTAGAGAGACGATCTTTTTTTTCTTTAAAAAAAGAAATTATGTAAATATGACACCGTTCCCACGGGTTTAGGCGGTCTGTGGTTCTCAGGGTGCAGACGGGCGCATGAATGCGTGTCCATGCGGCTGCCAGTGAAGGTCAGGTCAACGGGGGCAGCTGGTGGCCCCGATCGCATCCGTGCTCAGGTGGTCAAGGAAGGACAATCGAGGAGGTCATCATGCAAATAAAGTGAGTAAAATGCAGATTCATGTTCTCATGAGTGCACACGCCTACGGACAGCATGGGAGTTTTTTTTCATGCGTTTAATGAAATTCAGTCTGAACAATGAGGAAAGCAGCTGTATTTTCACAGTTGGAACAGTAAGAACACGATATCTGGGTCCGCTGGGCCGATTCTGAAGTTTAACAGCAGCATGACACAAACATCTTCCCTGCCCTGTTGCTCTTCATGCCAGGTGTCGGCTGTCATCCAGCACAGGCGCTGCAGATGAAGTTCAGCCTCTCCCTGTCCGGCAGGCCCACCCACTGCTGCCCCCCGGTGGCCTCAACGGCACCCGTCACCCTGCAGTCGTAGTCGCCCATTGGCCCCTGTCCTGGGGCCCAGTTCTGGTAACAACTGGGAGCCGAACTGGTCCAGAACCAGAAATTCAACATGCAGGTGTAGCGCAAACCGATCCACACGTGCGCGGAGGTGGAGTTCTTAGCGATGGCAGCCACCTTTTCCTGAAGCTCCGGGGTGGTGATGTGGACCAGGTCTACGTGGTGCCTCCTGCAGTAGGCCATCGCCTGCAGCCACGTCAAGTTCTCCCTGACCAATATGAGGTTCCCTTTCAGAAGAAGGAGGTTTTAGAAAAGAACCTTGTGATGGTGACTTCTTAAAGGTAAAGGTTTCTCACCAGAACGCACGCTGGAGATGTTCATAGAGGGTTGTGCTGTAGTTCCTGTGACTGTTGCTACTGCAGAGAAAGTGATGGTTGCTTCAGAAGGTAGCCGTGTTGTTGTCAGTATTGCTGCAGTTGCGTTGTCCAGTTGAGTGGTTGGTGAACCCGTCACACCATTGTTGGGGTTCGGCGTGAGCTGGCTGACGGCTGTAGCCTCAGATGGGACTTTAGTGGTGTTTGTAAAAGCGAGATAAGTCCATATTTCATCTGCTGTGGTTTTGTGAGGGGCGTTTAGGGTCGTTCTGAGGGGCTCCTGGGTGCCCATTGGACCGGTGCTGGCTGGAATGTGTTTCCTTGCTGTGGGAGTGAGCAACAAACTGACGCGTCAAGATCAGAAATCTGACAAGTTCACGCTGAAGCGAACAACAACTCACCACCGCGACAGACAAAATGCTGCCTGCCCCTGCACCGCAGGTCAATTCCACTCCCCCTGGTCTCTGAACACGGCCGCCACGCAGTCCTGGTCTTGCAGGTAGTTGGGCTGGAAGGGTTTCCAGTGGCGGAACGAGGAGAGGCTGCCGTCAGACCACTTCCAGGGGTCCTTGAAAAGGCCGATCCACACGCTTTGCAAGGCCGACGCTCTCAGCACGGCCTGATTCTCCTCCGCTGAGTGTATGCTGACCAGATCAGACGCAAGGTCCCTGCAGTGAATCTGAGCGTCTCTCCACGATTTGGCCTCGGCGACAAATGTGTACGCACCCGTCCCGCCCTTGCCTGAGGTTCGGCGTTCAAACACAGAGAGAAGTTTCAGTCTCAGCATTCAAATGGACTCAGATCCCAGCGTGTGGCCACTCACCCTGGCAAATGAAACTCCTCCTGGCTGTGCAGTCACTGTCGAACCACTCGCCGCGCCCGTCCAACACTGCACACCCGTCTCGACTGTTGTTCTGTGGTTCTTCCGCTCTCCAGTTAAAGTAATCCAGGTCCTGATGGGGCCGTGACCAGTGCCACATCCACACACGCTCGTTCTCCAGTCCTATCCAGGCTCTGATTGTCACATTTGAAGCCAATGAAATCAGATTGTTCATGTCTGAGAGGTTGTGAATTGTGGCTAAATCTCCATAAAAGTCTCTGCAGTGCGTTTTTGCGTCGCTGTAGTTCTTGAACTGCGTAATCAGGTGAAAATCTGAGGAAATCAGTGTGATGGGGTAAATTCCTGCAATAAAAAGTATATTCTGGTTTAACAGTACACACACACACACACACGGATTTATAAATCTGTAAATAAAAAAGCAAACCTGAGGTTATAAGTAGATAAAAATGGATCCTTTTTATCATGCTGAATCTTTTTCCAGACAAGTCAAATAAATTTTAAGGTAAATGAAGTTTTGCTGATGAAAAACTGCTTTTCTGTGTGTGCAGCTCACAGTTTCCAGGAAGAATCCCCCCCCCCTCCTTCTTTACACACACACACACACACACACACACACACACACACACACACACACACACACACACACACACACACACAGTCAGAGCAGTTTTTCAGGTTTCAGCTTTCACTGTTACTGAAATTAGTTATCAGAAATGCACATGAACAGCAGTGGGCATAGTTACACTTTTACTGTTTCTGTTTTTTTAAAGCAGCAGATGAACCAAAATTAGAGAATAATAGCGCTTCGCTGCCATTCACCCAAATGCCATAATATGCACGGATTTTCTCAAAAATGCATTTCTTCATCCCAAAAGTACCCTCTGCGCGATTAAATAAGAGCGTTTGCTTTTTGCGGGAGTGTCATATGACAGCTCTGTTTTGGGGTGGTTCTAGGAGACGTTTGTCTGAAGGCGTCCTGGCACCGCTCCACCATGGCCTGTAAACAAAAACAGCGCCAAGTTGAAGTAAATTGGATATAAGTGTCGCTGTGTTGTCCCCCTGCCGACCTGATTGCACCGGGTATAGCGACAGTTTTTTTCTTTCCTTCAGACAATGCGTCGAAGGTGTGTCTGGTACGTAATTTCAGCCTTTAGATAACCCTGAGCTATCTAGTCAACGATTACTTCCTCGGACTAGCGCCGTAAGCCGTGCAGAAATGCTAATGCTACCAAAGCATTAGCTTAGCCTGTTTTATTGCAGTTAGCCGCAATGTCTAGCTAAAGGCGCTGTGATTTATAAATCGTCCGATGGCCATCGAATTGCCCAGCTCTTCGTTTCGTGGCGATTAACCTTCCTGGTTTATATTGTGAGTCTAAAATCTAAGAAACAATACATGTATCGTTCCAGTTAACGAAGCTAGTGGCAAGCAAAGCTAATGGTAATGGGGCTACAGGCTCTTTAGCCTACATGGGCTTGCAGCAAGCTAGGTAGCTAACTGACCACAAACGCAGACACAACGCGTTATTTAAGCATTCTATACAGTACTTTACAGTTGCAGCTGTATAATTTGACCACAATCAAAAGCAAACGGCTTTTTTAGTTTGCACTAAAAGTTTTCAGAAAGTGAAGTTTGTCGCGTTGCACAGAAATGAGCCACCATCAACAAAAGATTTTCTTGCTAAAAAAAAGATAATACTACAAACGTATATTTAAGTGTCTGCTATTGCATGTTCACTGTGTGTCAACCTTTGTGCGATGTGACTTTTATTTGCCCACGTAATCTATGTTTTCGATCAAACGAGTTGGTGTACTAAAGACATGTCATAAAAATGGTTTAACGGGTAGCACGACTAACTGTGGCCGTCGGAAAATTCGGTACACAACGTCCTGGGTCTGTTTTTATTCCATTAAAGAGTCACGAACAGCGGGAGACAGGCCAAGTTGATCACAGAAAATGTTTCACAAACGGTGTAAAAGTTGTAAAACTCATATTTAGATTCTCAGTTACTGTATTCAGAATTCTGTTGACCTCATTTAGTTCATTTGCTGTTGGACTGGTTTTTACTTCCTACCGTACATGCTCAATTTAAACAGGAAATTAAAATCAAATTAAAACAGGAAAGATGCACGTAATTCAGTCCTTTTTAGCTCCACCAACATTTTGGGATCTCCTGTCACAGTTTTCAGCTCCTCGCTTAAATCGCCTGCCTTGACCTCTTCGGGATTCGGATCCATCAGCAGCAGCCAGGTAAGGCGACCCTGTATGGAGATTATGTTGCATGGACTCATTTGAACACACACGTTTGTCCTTTTACTCTCTTTTGTCTTCCATTCTTTGACCTGGTTATAACCCATGAAAAGGCAGATATGTTGAGTGTTTCATTGTGGCTGTGGTCTGTTTTCAGATTTCTTCATCCACGCCAGCGTCAGGGATGCACTCAATTAGCAGCTCAGAAGATATCAAGCCTCCCTTCGGCTTGAGGCCTGTGCCAGCTCACAGTCCCGGACTGATGATGTCTCAGAAACGCATGTGTGTTATTTGTGGAGACCGTTCTTCTGGTGAGTGAGGGCTTCCCTCGCCCGTTCCTCCACATTTTACCCAGAGAACTCTCAATTATCGTCCGACTGTTTGATTTGGAATCTTACCCGCATGTGTAATGTGTGTGTTTTTTTCTCAGGGAAACACTACGGCGTGTACAGCTGTGAGGGCTGTAAAGGTTTCTTTAAAAGAACCGTGCGCAAAGACCTGAGCTACACCTGCAGGGACAACAAAGAGTGTCTGGTGGACAAACGCCAGCGCAACCGCTGCCAGTACTGCCGCTATCAGAAGTGCCTGGCCATGGGCATGAAGAGGGAAGGTACCGGACGCGGCATCACGTTTCACGTTTGCTTCTATGTCGAATCTTAAAGATGAGCCATCAGTGGATCTCTGGGAGGGGGTGTTAGAGCTGCAGCAAAGGGGAGCAGATTATCTGATCCTGGTTCTGTTTTTCCTTCTAACGTGACAGAGAAAACTTCCCCCATGTTGGTCCTTTTGTGTCAGTAATTACTTTCATTATTCAGGTGAAAGAACATGACTGAGACGGACTGGAACGATCAGCTCCTGGTTGTTCTGCGCTGCTGTGTTGATCCCGTTCCTTCCCTCACCACCCTCTCCTCGTGTTTTGTCTCCTGCAGCGGTCCAGGAGGAGCGCCAGAGGAACAGAGAGCGCGAAGGGGAGCTGGAGTTCAGCGTCAGCGTGAACGAGGAGATGCCCGTGGAGAAGATCTTGGCGGCAGAGACGGCCGTGGAGCAGAAAACTGAGCTACACTCTGACGGCGTTTCCTCCGGCAACTCTGTGCGTAGCGGCGGGAAAACATACGAATCCATTTGTAGGCCCGGGTCTCGTGAACGCGGCTGAGGTCTCGTCTGCTTTCAGCCTCATGATGCAGTGTCCAACATCTGCCAGACCGCAGACAAACAGCTGTTTGCTTTAGTGGAGTGGGCAAAGAGAATCCCTCACTTCTCTGAACTACCACTGGAGGACCAGGTCATTCTCCTCCGCGCAGGTACGATCAACGCCGGACAAACCTGAACACAGCTGCCCTCGCATTCCATCCGGAAGCGGACATGCTGCTGCAGTCAAATGTTTAAAATGGAAGATTCCTTTTTTCGTTTTGCATTTGGTTAAAGTCTCATGTTGGACCACGTTTGTTGTTCTACTGGCGACTCACCACCTGTCATTGCGTCATGTCCGTCAGGCTGGAACGAGCTGCTCATCGCGTCATTCTCCCACCGCTCCATCAATTCCAAAGATGGAGTCCTGCTGGCGTCTGAGCTCCAGCGGGACAGCGCGAACAGCGCGGGAGTGGGCGCCATCTTTGACAGGTACGGGCAGCCTGGGGACACTTTCTTTTCGGTTTCATGTGTGTCGGAGGAGCGTCTGAAATGAAGCGCTGTCGTTTGTCACAGGGAGAATGTGCAGAGTGCAGAAGTCGGGGCCATCTTTGACAGGTGATCTGCTTTTCTTCCCTGCCTGTATTGTACATTATCTAACCTGATCTGCTGAATCTGGTGTGTTTCAGGGTCCTGACCGAGCTCGTCAATAAAATGAGAGACATGCAAATGGACAAGACGGAGCTCGGCTGCCTGCGAGCCATCGTCCTCTTCAACCCAGGTCCTCGCGCACGGCCCACGTCAGCCTCCTACTTCCTGTCCTAGCCAGAAGTCGACGCTAACGATTACAGGTGTTTTGCAGATGCAAAAGGACTTTCCAAATCCAGTGAGGTGGAGCTGCTCAGAGAGAAGGTCTATGCCTCGCTGGAGGCCTACTGCAAACAGAGATACCCAGAGCAGCAGGGAAGGTAAGGGCCCGACCCGGACCAGCTCCACACAGCATCTGCCCAGAGCTCAACGCCACTGACCTTCCTTCTGTCTTCACCCCTCACAGGTTCGCCAAGCTCCTCCTGCGGCTGCCGGCCCTGCGATCCATCGGCTTGAAGTGCTTGGAGCACCTGTTCTTCTTCAAGCTGATCGGTGACACACCTATCGACACTTTCCTCATGGAAATGCTTGAAGCTCCCCATCATTTGTCTTAGATAGGACCCGCGTACTGTGGTTAGGTTTAGATGGCTGAAGTCTGGGAAGCCGGAGTGGGACTTGAAGTGGCACTTTAAGTTTTTTTTTTTGGGAAGATTTGTCAAATTGTCTCACCGACGTCTGTGTTGCCATGTCAGCGTAGCACAGACTTGCTCTTTAGACCAAACCCAAGGCTTGGCACGATCTAATAGCTGGTGCTATATGTTTAAAGTTATATCAAACCACGGTTTTAAAGAGGTATTTTTAAAAGAGAAAAAAAAAACACAAACTTGACATTTTCCTCACAGAAGCTAAAATTTGGATATACGTTTTTATATAATCTTTTTAGACACCTTAAACTTCAGCTGTTTCCCCGACTAAAGCTAACCCCGATGTTTTTGTTTGAAAGGAAGCCGTTTGGAGCAGTCATCTTTTTATTATTTCTAATTTGAGGCAGATCCAAAACTATATTAGTTGAATGGGGAACTGTGCTGTACAGCTGCGCTACGTTTGTTAGCATTACTGACGCTAAACCTTCCGTTCACCCTCACCCTGAGCAGCTGGGTGTTTCACTTTAAAAACTGCTTCATGGTCTGGGACAGTTTGTGCTTAATTTTCCTTTTCAAATTTATAAATTCTAATCACTGTGGTTAAGAACGAAAATGACGCAAACCCGCTGCATCTTTTTCCTTCCTTTTTTTTTTTTTTTTTGTTTTTTTACTAAAACTAACCTTGAATAAACTCCTGGCGGGTAAAGTGGCAGGTGTTTGTACGTTGGTGCTATTTTTGAGGTAATTTGAGGTTATTGATGCTGACACCAAACCACACCCCTAAAGAAAATATGCAAATTTAAAAAAAAATCCCTTCTGAAACTTTTTATGTAGCAATATAAAATGTAAACTGAATAAAAGCTTTTTCTTGTCTCTCATCCAGGGCTTTTACTAAGTAAATCACATCTGGTTGAAAGGGAAATGGTCCATTTTGTAATTTATATACAATTCTGAGGTACTGTGCAAAAACAATGTTCAGGGAGAATGTACATTAATGAATTAGATTTGTGATCAGGAGATGCAAATTCTATGATTCCTAATTTGTGGCCCTCGTTTTGACGCTTGAGTTAGTCCAGAGCTAAGCACGTCTCAGTTGCACTGGATTTGCTGGGACTGTTTGAGCTGCTTTTTAACTTTTGTGCTTTTTGTGCTCAGTTGTTTTCCCACCTCGCCCTCTCTCATGAGTAGCTGTCTCGTCCATCTGAACGTCTGCAGTTTACCAAGTGCGAACCCTAATCACAGCGCCTACTGACACATAGGAACTTTAAATCGATGGTGTCAACGCAGAGCTTGTCATGAAACTATCTGCTCTTCAGCGTAAAGTGACTTGAAGCATGGGTTGTGTGGACTGAAAATAAAGAGACTTAAGGTTTCCTGGTGGCTGTTTTTTTTTTTTACCCCCCTCAAAATATGTGTCTTTGAGTCAGAGGCAAAAAGACGAAGCCTTGAGCCGGTTTGACGGAGCCTTTTTATTGTAGTTTTGTGGGCAGAGATGCGACAGAAAATGCAGCGAAACAGCGCTGGGGTCTGTATGTCGACGTCTAGCGGCGCGATCTGAAGGCTTAACTAAACTGCGTAAAGGCTGAGTGCAATGAAAGGCTTCTGGAGAGTTCCACAGGTTTGATCGGTGATGTTTCATCAGTATAAAAAAACACTCAACCTCACAGGACTTGTTCTCTTAAATAACCTTCGAATAATACTGCTTTAAGTCTATGATACACTATTGTACACAAGGAAACGGGCGGTCAATCAACTGTACACTTTACTTCATTCCCTACAATACATTACACAAGCTGCGTCAATACGCTGGGAAACACTTATTACTCGAGTTACTCACCCATAAATACTCACTTCTGTGCTACAGGTTGAGGCTAAGGTGCTGAAGAGTTAAAGTCTGCTGGTGTGGTTCATAATTTGATCTCATTAAAATGGAGGAATACCTGCTCTACGCTAAAGTCGTAAAAGAGACCGAGCACAGGCGCTAAGTTTTGACAGGACACGTTAAAATACTAAAAATACTAAATAAAGATGGATCACAGCTCGTAAAAGGATGTGCGATGCTCCTCGCGTTGCACATCTGCAGTAACATTGTCCCCATGTGTCCCTGAAACGTTTGAATAAATAACCGTCGCCAGGAAAGGCACTTGGAACTGTGCAGCGGTGAAACCACGGACCTGCAGGCTGACCCCAGCCCTCCTGAACGGGACTGCAGGTCCCACGAGGACACTGGTCCACGGTGAGTCTGAAACAAGCGGCGTCGCCTGGTTGTGTCCACGGTAACAAAGCTCCTCCCAATCCGATTAGAAGCGTGTGCTCCCGTTAAGATGCTTAGTGGTTCATCAGCGTCAGTGGTTTCACATTCCAACATCCCAACTGCTACACCCAGTGCAAATGTTTCTCGTCTGAGCACCTTCTTGAGCAGGTGGAGAAGCAACACCGAACTACCACAGTAGTAACACCACAGGCACGTTTAGCCCTTCCTGTTTGTAAAGGCTGACGATGCTGACACATTCCAGACTATTCAAAAATTAAAACCAGGAGAAAGGTTTGTGCAGGTTTGCGGATTCGGTATGATTGTGACTACGTTTTGTCATGTTTTTCCAGCGATGGTGAAAGCTGCGGCAGGTTTCCGCCCATCAGTTCTCCAAAAATGCTGCTTTTGTCCGCTTTTTAAACCTGATGCAGAGCTAAGCAATGAGTGCGGAGCGTCGCCGGTCCGAACGTTGGTGCGTCGGCCCAGCTCACACCTGCATCTCTGAACCGCTGGACAGGCCCAGGGCGTTGGCCTCCTCCGGGGTCAGGCCGTTCTTCAGCGTCCTCCTTACTGAAAAACCAAAAGAGATCACACACGTCACTGCTGAGATCCGCTCGGAGCGAACCTGCCAGTCCGACTTACGTGACTTGCGGTTTACCCGGGACCTCCTCCTTTCCCGAGGCTGTGCCCGCTGGCTGGGTCCCTGAGTGGCTGACCTGACGATCCTCTCCATGATCTCGTCAGCTGTGTCGTCGGTGCCGTTCAGGAGGTCTTCGCTGGCTGGACACCAGGGGGCGACGCGCACTAAAACGACAAATTCAGCAGTGATGTAGACACTGTTGAACGTTGACCTTCCAAGATAGCATCAGCTGCTGGAGGCGGGCGGGGGGGTGGAAATAAGGAAACGGACCTCTGGAGTTGCCGGCGCGAGTGCGCGTGCGGAGGCCCGGCACGGTGGACGTCCGGTGTCGCCCGCCTGCAGGCCGCTCTTCAACACGGCCTTCATGTTCTCGTGTTCGGCTGCTTCTTCAGCAGACTGAATCCCCTGAGGCTGGTTCTCCTGCACTTCTGATGAGGCGCCGCCAAATTTACCGCTCTGCGGGCGAGAAGGAGGATTTCAAGATTTAACATTTATAGTCAAAATCCACAGTTTCTACCTATATTTAATCAAAGTACACACCTGACACACAAAAGGCACGAAAGGTACGTGTGCAACAGCACTTGCCCAGTTTATGGAATCAGCCTCCAGTTATGGGCCAACCTAATGAGACTGAGTTAACTTTAAACCGAGATCATGCAAACCCTCGCTGTCAGCGCCTCAGAGCTTCCATATTCATGTGAGGTCACACACACACACGTGCACACACTAAACCTGTCAGTCTTGATTAGGTGTCCTTTGTTAATCTGTTAAACACACCGTTTTCAGTTCCGAGTTGCAACATCTCAGTCTGGTTGAACATTAGTCACAACAGACGTCTCGCGCATGCTTTTGTGTGCATTGTTACCTGACTATCATCATCATCACTCTAGATCCAGGAAGTGGAGCAGAAAAATGCAAAATATGAAAGGTGTAAGTACGAGATACAACAGCGCTTGGTCTCAAAACCAACTAGCCTTTTGTCTAAAGTTGCATCAAAGGATTCCATCAATAGACGGGAGGATTGACACCATTCCTGCTGCACTGCCGAGGGAACAGTCTATCCATCAGTCTTTCTATTAAAGAACCTTTAGTCCAGTTAAGTTTTCAGTTTGAAGAAAAAAAACACAACAGCAGTGTGATAAGCAGCCAGAGGCGTGGCTCTGCTTCAGAGAGGTCCAGATTTCCACGTTCTCACACAGCGATTGGGTCAGAGGAGGCCTCCTGCCAGGGCTGGCTGGGGGTCTGAGGGACGTTAATCACACAGGAAGGTGTTTGCTCTGGCTGTCTCTCAACGCTCTGCAGCTACAGAACCCGATCCACTAAAAACAAGCAGCTGACTGTTGCTACTGTAACCTATACATGTGAATACGGCGGTCCGCCGCTGATGTCATCACAAATGCACGCGGATAATGACAGCAGGGCTGAACACACAGCCGCTGTGGAGGGACCGCTCGCATTGTTGCACCCAAACTGGGAACGCAAAGCAAAACAAAGAGGATATAATGGAGTGTGTGTGTGTGAGTGGTTGCCGGTGGTGAGGAGGACTTACATCTGTGATCATTTTCCCTCTGGTCTTGTTCCGCTCTCTGTGGTTGGCCCTCTTCAGTTTCTGCTGGAGCACGCGCTCTCTGGTCGTGCGGTACTCCAGGGCAAATTCACTTAGGATTTTGCTGAAGCGGTGCACACTGACCTCGCGCGCCGCGTACACCGGGTGGCCCAGGAACAAGAGAAAGGCGTGAAACCTGGGAACAGGCAGAGATATGTCAGAGAGACAGGAGAGACCGAAGGAGAACCTCAGCAAGACCGGCGGAACGAACCTGTTGATGATTCTTCTGTGCACAATCTTCAGAATGATAATCCTCTCTGCGCAGTCTTTGAGGAAATCGGACATTTTTTGCTTCAACGCCGGCTTCATCTCGTGCTTGGCTATGACCTTGAGGTGATCCCATGATGCTTTGCACCGGCGCTCCATCTGGAGCAGGTTGTCCTGAAGCTGATCAAAGTCCACCTGACAAAAGAGGACAGCTCACGGTTACATCAGAAGACAGAAGCAGCCATCAAAACCCAACACTGCCTTTTGTAGGCGGAACCTTGGTCAGACGAGTGATGGCGCCGATCTCGGAGTAGAGGTCAGTGCTGTCTGGAAACTTCTCCACCACGATGGCGCAGACATGATGAAGCAGCGACTGCTTGTGCACAGTGTCCTTCACCTCTGGGACCTTTTCCAAGTAGCTCAGCTCAAAGCCTTTAGCCTAGAGTGTAAACACAGCAGCGCAGCCCAAATGTGGGATTAGCTGAAATTACCAAGAATGAAGCCAAATTAGCTTGTTTCCTTGTTGGCAGCAGGGCTGAGGGCCTCAGCCATACCCAGGCAGTGTTCTCTGTATGTTCACTAGGATGGTGATTACCGAAATCCACGTTCTCCTTCTAGGATTGTTTACAAGGCTATCTGAGGAACAGTAATGCAGGCATTGTGTATGAAAACGTAGTTTGGATATTGATCACTTTTGTTTCCCTTTTTCCAGTGTTCTTAAGGTTCCATCATGCAGAGATGGACCCGAGACCTGAAGGCTGCAGCGGGTCGAGACCCAGATGCAAACACAAACCTTTAAAGGACCCACACAGAATCTATGTTTCTCCCCTCAGACAGATGGAGCCAGACTTAACAAAGTCCTTGATAAGCAGTTTTACTGTAGAAGGACAGTGTGAGCACATTCTTGTACACACAGAGAGCCCACGGTTTTCCTCGCCAAAACAATTTGTTGGCAGGGGAGCAGGAGAAGAAGCGTGGGAGGAAATAATGTGAATGAAAAAGAGGGGCCAGAGCCTGAGTCATTCATGTCCTCAGAGCTACTCACTTCAGTGCTGTTAAGGAAGTTTCCTATAGCTAGCAGCGTGGTCAGGATGTAACGGAGGGTCTTGTTTTTTTCCAGCTGGTCCATCCCTTCCTTCAGGTCCTGCAGAGGCTCTGCCACCTCCTGCAAGAACACGGAAAGGCAGACCAAAGTCACTGACCGTACACAACGATGTACTTTGAGCAAAGCCACAACAAGAAGCTCCGCTTCTTTAAAGCTCTATGTTTGTTGGTGACCTTCTCCGTTAGCTCATAGTCCATCTTAAATGCCCACAGCTGCAAACGGGCAGACAGCTCCGTGATGGAGGAGAGGGTGAGAAGGAACTGCTCAGCGCTGCCTAGAGGAACATCAGGGTTGACCAGCTGAGCCTCCTGGATCCTCTGCTTCTCCTCCTCGGTGGGGATCATTGTCAGGATTTTCTAAAAAAAAGGAATCAGGAGTGATTATTGCATGAGAATTAAAAATTTGTGCAATATGCAAAGCAAAAGTTGGAGTGTGTGTGTGTGTGTGTGTGTGTGTGTGAGGGAAAAAGGCAAGAAAGAGTTACTGAGAAAACTGCAGGTTATATAACACCACAGGCAAGCAACTTTAATCACCATCTAATGTCTTTCTAGATTATGGCTTAGAAAATGAGCTGAAAATATGTGCACAGAGGCTAATTTTAATCACCGCTGCGCACGAGAACAGCCAAAGAAAATCCGCCTGGCGTGACCGCATTTGAGCGGCGTGGATGTATTAAACCTCTGCTGTTTGTAGAAATGCATCTGCGTCCTTTGGTCTGCTGAGTCAGCGCTGCTCAGGAGGAAGATGTCCTTTTTAAAAAGAAATACCTCAATGCCCTCCTTGTTCAGCGCGTACTCGTCAAAGTTGAGGATGGCGGTCTTGATGGTGCGAGGAGGGGGTAATACGGTCAAGCCGATGTTAATGGCGTTGCTGCGTTTGGAGTCCAGGACGATGATTTCTTGGCGTTTGCCATCGACGGTGGCTTTCTGGGGGAGATGATTGAAATGTTTGGCTAGTCAGGATTTCAAACAATCCTCACACTGTACCAGGTTACCTTAGTGACGGGCAGCTCCTTGGATTTTGACTCGAACAGCTGCTCCATCTTGGACGTGTCTAGTTTAATCGGCTCCAGCTTGGACCAGAGGGACTCCCGGCACAACCGGTGGCTCTTGCACGGCCAGTCCACCTGGTGCACTTCTTTCCAGAAGAGACGAATGGTCTTCTTCTTCTTCTGGAAGAGGGGAGCCTCCTCACAGCTCATCTTGGGAGAGGGAGGAGGAAAAGGTGCCATAAAGGGCGGGGGCGGGGGCATCATTTTGCCGAGCGCTGGGGGCGGAGGAGGACATCCAAACAGGGGCGGAGGAGGCGGCAGGGCGGTGCTGCACGGAGGAGGGGGAGGTGGCGGAATCATGTCCCCAGAGCCGATCACAGTGTCCATATCTAAGAAGTCCACATCGTCCTCCTCCCTCAGGTCGGTGAAATCCATCTCTTTGATGCGTAGCTCCCTGGGGGAGGCCATCAGCTGGTCCCAGATGTAGTCAGACTCCTTCTTCGGGGGCAGCGTTGTGCCGGCAGAGCCCGGCAGTCTGTCACCCTCTTTCACAGGCTCAGCATCAGCGGGAGACGTCAGGCCTTTGACCAAATCGCCAAACTTCTCGGCCACCGCTCGGACGTTGCCCTGGTTGTCCAGGTGTCCCACCTCCATTTTCTTCATGTGCTCCTCTCTGGCCTGCCTGTGGGCCTCAAGGGTGGAGATCCTGCTGGCCAAGCTGGCCACAGATGTGTCACCTACCTCCGTTTCCTTCTTAAACATGTACGTTTCTTTAGCTGTTTCTCCCTCATTGTCCTCTTGACTGCCTGTTGTCTTGTGAGCGTAGAGCATGTCCAGCATGAAGCGCTTGCTGTTGAGTATTTTGTTGCAGTCCTCGCTCACGTCAGCATCTTTGATGGACTGGCTCCACTGGCCTGTCGGGACACAAACAGCGTCATCAGTGCAGGATAATTTATGTGCAAGCTGAGTGAAGGAAAGTGAGCCTCCAGTTCAGGTACCTGCTTCTGTGTCACTGGTGAACTTTTCCTCACGCTCCTCCCTCTCTAGAGTGCTACTCGTGGAGGAGACGCTCGATGCCGAACAGTTGTCCTTTTCGTTCACCTCCTCGTTCTGTCTCTCCTTCTCGCTTAGCAGCACGCTGTCCTCTACGTCCCGCTCCGTCAGCTGCTCCTCCTCCATCTCCACATCTGCCTGTTCCACTGCTATGTTTGTCTCTTCTCTCTGCTTTTCCTCTGCTACCTCTCCGGTGCACTCTGTGTGTTCCTGCGGACCCCCCTGCTCTTGCGTCTTCTCTTTTTCCGTATCTGACTGGACCTCTGACACCACATTCTGGTCAGGCCGAGCCTCAGGGACGTCCTCTGTCCTCGCGGGCGGCTCCACGTCATTACGCCGCTGGAGCGTCTGGCAGGGAGGTGTGGGGGAAAGCTGCGAGACGCTCGAGCCCGGCGGTGGACTTCTGGCCCTGGTTTGTGGATCAAGGACGGGTGCTGAGATGTGTTCTGTTCCTGGAAGTGAAATCAAAACATTATCTCCAGAAACATTCCCTGTTTATAAGTAAAACAAGCTGTAATTATCTGGTATGTCATGAGCTAATTCAAAATTAATTGCGCTGAAAGACTGTCTAATCTCAACAGGCAGGTTTCAGACAGATGTGGTGCAGACGAGGTGCCCAAATCAGTTTTATTTTGTGAACATTATACCTAGAAACAGATGTAATGCTAAGCTAACAACAAAAATGATGTTTAATTCAACAGAAGATGTATAGAAACATCTAGTATTGATCACAATCTCTCTTTTCCTCCTTTTCAAAGCATTTTTTTTGCCTCATCTTTACCTGGTGACCCATATGCAGCGGTGGCTGTGCTTTCCTGTTGGACAGCGGGTGACGGTGTGATGCAGCGGGACACTGAGCGACTTGTGGGGGCCGAACTCAAACACAACGTGATCTCCGTCCGTCCTCTGGTCGGCACTCTGGACCGCTCACGTTCAAACTCCCCAGCAGCGAGCCTTTCCACAGCCCTGTACCTGTGGTCAAAAGGCCGCCTTCAGGTGCGTGTTTGCAATCATGCACACACTGACACACACAGAGACACGCAACACTACCGCGGTCATGGTCGGAGTTAATCCGGGCACATCCGTGCCAAAACCCGATTCCACACCTGTCCTGTTAACTGCAGCACATCTTAATGCTGAGCAGGCCTAAAGGGGTCCTGACATCTATAATTCAGCTGGAGCCTGACTGCAGCAAACCTCCCATCTGCTGCTGATTTAAAGCAGGTTTATGCTGGCTCGTTTGATCTCCTTTAGCAACGGCGGCAATACTGCGGATCCACGTGACCGGAGACAAAAAAGCACACTGACCTCTCCTCTCGGGCCTGTCGGGCTTCCTCCCTCTTTTCCACATAATTACGGCTGAGACAGAAACACGGGGGGAGAGATAAAGAGGTGCGTTAGGACTCGCTTTGACAGCATGTATAATCACGTGTGTTTTATTTTAACACCAGATTGATACATGCGGGGGTGTTTCAGATCTGCTGTAATCACAATAAAGAGAGACGACTGCAGGTGAGAAGTGACATCTGTGATTTAAGGTTAGCTTTGCCCGCAGCTGAGCTTCACCACATACCAGCATATTTTGGAGGAGCAGCTGCTTCTGCTTTGAAGCTAAGAGAATCTAAAATATTGTCTGTAGCATGAAATGAATGAAGTGAACCTAACCTGACACGGTTCCTCTCCTCTCTTTCAATTCTCTGCAAGCGCTCCTCTCTCTCCTGCCGCCTTCTCTCTCGATCTGCAGCCAGAGTGTCCTGATGTCTGGACGAGGACAACAAGCCCCCTAAAGCAGATCTACATGAGAACAGAAGACATGAGCTGGTTTGCAGGAAAACCCAAACTCTTTCATTACATTTACATTTAGTCCTAATTAAAGAAAAATACGCCAAGATGACAACCTGTCGGGCTGTTTGGAGTCTGCCGTGGATGCTGCCGGGCTTGTGAGATGATCCGTGGGTGTTGTAGTAAGCTGGTTCCTGCCATCAGTGGCACGGATTCTGTTAAAAGAAGAGAAATAAAGGGGTTTTTTTGAGCTGACATGTGATGTGATGCAGAGTGAATTCCACTCAATTGAAATGATCCTAGTGCTCCACGTGCACATGCCTGTTCATGAGAATTCAGCAACAATGCAAATAAGTTTGATAAGTCATTTTACAGACAGACACAAACCTGCAGACCTGTGTCACTAATCTTCCCTCATCTCATCCCATCTGGTAATGCAGTTTCTTTGCTAATGTTGCTAACCCCTATTGAGTGCCTGATTAAAAATACCTGACAACTCTTGTTCTTACCTCTCAGCCCAGCAAGGCTGACTGGCAGAGGAAGATGTAGAAAAGCTGTTTATGTCAGTCGGACTGATGACGAAAGTGGGAAAAGAGAAACATTCTGGTCAGGCACACAGGGGATGGAATGATGTTAAATGTCACTCTGAATCAGAGGAAGGACACAGAACAAGGAAACTACTAGTGCACGCAATGATATCAGCCTGTTCTGCTGACGGAGAGGAGTTACACATCTAAAACCTCATAAGCCTTAAATTCCTCATACTTTTACCACCAGCTGCATTTAGAGCAGAGAATTATTTGCCAAAATGAAGAATGGATCCTGCGGAGCAGCTGCACCGTTTTCCTGACACGGATCACTGCAGGTTCAGAGTCGAGAACCGACTCGTGCAAATATTTGTGATGTGTAGATCCCTCCAGTTAATTTACAGACTTGTGTCGCATAAACGTCAGGCACAATGGGAGCCAGATGAGCAGTAAATCCTTAACAACCCTTGAAAAGGAAGCAATCACAGCCTTTGCTGTCTTATTGCTTTGATGGCAGATCCAATAGAAACCAGAGCTGATCACTAAATTCTTCTCCATGTCTGTCGGGCAGGAGACGGCTGGGAAAGGAGTACAACCCAGGATGTAGGAGGGGACTGGGCTACATCTGGGTCACCACAGCTGGACTAAAGTACCTGTGGACACCCTGTCTAGTGGTCTCAGTGACTGGATGACTTTCATCATCTGCCTCTGCCTCTTCCTCTTCCTCCTCCTCCTCCTCCTCCTCCTCTCTGTGGTTATAAGAAGAGCCATGGGGGTGACAAGAAGAGGGGACACAGGAAGGCAGGTAGCAAGGGAATTTGGACAGAGACAACATGAGGACACAGCAAGCGAGACGAGAAATGTTAAAGTTTGAAACAGACAGATGTTAGCTGGTGACGGAGAAGCTGAGCAGGGATTCGCCGTGGTTGTTACACACATTTACGCTACAGCAGCAGCGTGCACACAGGATGCACAAGTGTGTGTCAGTGTGTGAACGGGCAGTTGGCCTTTGGACTCCCTGCTGTTTTTCTGGATTTCACTATCGATATGGAAACCAGGTTACTTCAAAGAAAGCTCGGATTTCCTGCAGCAAGCTGTCAAAGCTAGTCTGGTATCACATGACCTGCTGGTTTGAATTTAGGAACACCTTAAACGTCAGCGTACAAGGATGAAGAAAACAAGCCTAAATGAAGGGTGATCTTCAAATGAGCTCTTCGTTACATTCTCTGGTTTGCTCGTGTCAGTATTGATTCTTTTCTCTCAGATAAAAATCTCAGGAATCCAAACAAATCACCACAGAGCCGGTGATTATATCACCTTTCGCTGATGTCGTCAATGCGTGGGCTGCTGAAGGGCACCGAGCCGCCACTCCCCTGAGGGTGTGGGCCGCAGGGAGACGCCGGGGCGGACGCGTGGCCTCTGTGACTCTGCAGCGAATGCCTCCGGCTGCGCCTCCTCTCCAGGCCACGCCTCTCGCTCGTGCCGCCCACGCTGGCCCGCCGTCGGTCCTTTCGTCCGTTGGGAGGCAGCTGAGCATCGTTGTCTCCGTCCTCGTGGCGAAGAGTCATCTAAACAGAGGGCAGATAGAGCAGCCTGCTCTGCTGTGCGTCTGTGGTGCCATGGCTGGTTTCCAGGCATCCGGCCAACCAGACGAGGCTTTCTCACCTCGTAGATGTTAAACTGCTCCACAAGGTCCAGGTCGGTGCCTTTCCTGCTCAGGTGTCTCTGTCCCAGAGCTTCAATCCCCTGCTCCTCCAGGCCGTCCACCATGTCGTAGTAGGAGTCCTGATCTGAGAGGCCAGCCAGCGTCTGAAACATGAGAAGATTTCTGAACTGACCTCCAATATTTCCACTAGTATTAGACAGGAAGAGGTTGGTGACAGGCGCAGACGTTAATCTGTACTTTCCAAGCTAAAGCTCTTAAACAGAAGATAAAGTGTCATGTACAGCAGCAATGGGGTGAATAACAGCCATCTGACCTTATTGATGAGTGTCATTGCATACACCAGCAGCTCTGTGTCCACCCCGTCCTTCTCATCCAGGATCTCCATGATGTTGGACCACACTTTTTTGCCTGCAGCAGTAAAGAGCATGTGTAAGATCTCAGGTAAATAACTCACACTTATTGCTGGTTCGCGTAGGTTCTCATTGCTCCAGGTCATAGTAATCCATAGAGCTGTGAAGGACAGTCAGGTGGACTGTTGAAACTAGCTGGAAGAAGATCTGCGTCTCACCCGAGAGGCTTCTTCAGCTCTGACCAGCTTGGTTTGAGCTGAGACTTTGTCCAACCGCTGTAGGAAAGGGCTGGATGTCTGTCACTGGAGGGGTGGTTTCATGAATAGCTGCTGTTAAAGATCATCAGCTAGACAGAGGCCTATAGAAACCAGTCAACGGGGGTGTCCTTCAGGTGAGACGTGAGGGTCACATGTTCCAGGAGACAGTCTGGTGTTTGCGCCCAGGTGTGAATGGGTGTTTGGGGACAGTACGCAGCACTGTGTCTGCGTCAAGAGGCCTTTTTTGGTCTGACAAAGGTGCCTTCGTTCACACCCCATTCAATGCATCTGTGCTCTGGCTAAAACGTTTATGATGTCCTTGAATGAGTGACCGTTGCCCTTGAGGTGCAGGCAAACAGCTGAGAAATGTTTCTTTCAACAACTCAGACGACTTTTTGCCAAACCTTTAAGGATTAGTCATAGCTTTTTCTCCTCTAAAAGACTAAAATAGGGAAGCCATCAGCCACAATAACAGAAGCAGCCTTTCATCAGCCACGAGGGTTCATGTGGTTGCTTCTTTCAACATGCAACGGAGCTGAAACAGAGAGACACTCGGTCCCCTTCTCGCATCCCCCACGTCCCACAGTCCAACCTGCAGTCTCCCAGACGGTCAGCTGACTGAAACCTCCTGCAGTGGGGGCTGAAGCCTCACCTCTTTTGCCATCCACCACATCCACAGCCTTTATGAGCAGGGTGGCGTTGGACTCGGTGTACTCCACAAACACCAGCAGCAGTTTTAGGGCCGTCTTCACCACCAGACGGAACTAGGAGAAGCAGAATGTTTTCGTTTAGACACAAAAACGTGAAGTTAGCTCTGTGTGACAAGGAGTGGTGAAAGGGAACCACACACTAAAAACAACTTCGGAAAATTTTCATGTGGAGTTATTGCAAAAGACAGTGGTTACAGAGGAAAAAAAACTTAGATTTTTATTTATCCAGAAGGTAATAACGAGTCTGTATACACTCTGTTATGCACCTATTAACTGAGTATAATACCTTGTCATCAAGGTATGGTGAAAGCGTACGATTTAAGTTGAGTTTGGAGTTTTTTGTGAGACCAGAATGAGCTGACTCTTCATATGTGCATGAGCAACTCTGGCCGCTAGAGGGCAGAAGTGGCCAAACTGAAAGGGGTTTTTTTTTGCTTTCTGCCAGGGTTTTTTCAAAACATGTGGTCATTTCAAATTTGTCAGGCCACAGATGGGGTTGCTGAGTTTATGTTACAGTCTGTTAGATGTGCAGATTATGGTTTGGGCTAATGCTCGCGTTCCTTACCTTCGATCCCGCCAGGGTGTACAGCCACTGGACCGTTTCATTGTGGGATATGAGGCCGTTCATTCCATCCACGTACAACATTATCTGACCAAGAGCTACAGAGGGAGAGACAGGAAGGATTATATATGTTTTCAAAATTTTCTATAACCACCATCACGTTTGGCAGCGAGTTGTGTTCTCATCCCGCAAGTTAGCGGACAGCTAACAACTTGAGGGAACGTATGTGAGCACAGTGCCCCAGTGCATGCTGACAGGACTTCCATCTGTAACAGGATACATAAATAAGAACATAATAAGAGTCGAGGGATCTCAGCGTGGGGCAGGAACAGTGAAGGGCTTCTGTAAGTTTTAGGTGGGGGAAGGGAGACCCAACCTGATGGTTGAGAGAAGAACAGGCAGGAATTCCTCTACATACGAGCTGCTTTGAACAGCACTGCAGCTTTACTCCATACACAGAGAATTATGACACAGAGGGCAGTTCCAGTGGGACTTGAGCGAGGAAAAACATGTGTGAACACACTGCATTTTCTTTCTAAACAGTGTGGCTAAGAGCCCACCCATCAACTACCTGGAAGGACTACAAATCTACCAAGACTTGGCATGAATGCACAGAGGTCAGCATCTGACCATCTACTTTAAACATAACAGCAGTGTCTGAAACTGGCTGCAGGCTTCGCTTTCCTCCCCTCTCCTTCTAAAAATTGGGAATATGCTGCGGAGGAGCCAAAATTCCCAGGTGCAGCTACCGTGTGGGCGGACGCAGGAGTGCATGTGTGCCGCCGCCGCCGTTCGTCTTCTATCAGTCAGGGTTAATTACTCCCAACCTGTCAAGCCGGAACATTCCTAACGGTCCTCTGCTGCTCGGAGCTCGTGTGTCGAGTAGCGAGGCGGCGAATCGGAGCGCGTGTTTGTGAAAACATGATTGACCCTTTCAGTTGGCAGGGTCAAAGCGTCGCCCTCTTGCGCAGGATAACCGATGACAGATCGGTGACAGCGCTAATGATGCCACATCCAGCTGCTCTGCTGTACAAAATGCTAACGCAAGGCTGAAAAACCATCATTTATGAAGAAGATTCAACCACATCCACACTTATAGAGTCAGTAGTTACAAAAACAGAAACAGCCGGGCCTTCTGCTTAGATGAGGAATAAGCTGCCTTTTTTTTTACAGCTTGACTGAGCCGCCGCATCATCGGCGTGGAGGCTGTAATCTCCCACATGCACCTGTGTACAGTATCTCTCTAGGTTTGGAGAAACGTCTACGGAGGAATCAGGGGTGACAAAAGATGGACGGCCTTAACGTGGCCTTTAACAGTGTCATTAGACCAGGTGAAGGTCACAGCCGCTGACAGACGGCTGTTCCCACCTTCAGATCAGCCTGACGTGTTATGGTACGACATTATTTAAAGATGCTATCAGCCAGCCACGTGGAGCAGCTCTGGTCTGCTCTATTTCAGAACATATTTCAGGCAGTAGCAAACATGCAGAAGTGGTTTTAGCACTTACAAACCAGGCCAGAAACCATAATCATTCCATTTTGTTACTCTGATTTATTAAAACTGTTGATTCATGGAATTATTCATTGCCAGCTGCCATTAACTTAACTTTGAGAAGAAGAAAACTGTACAGACTGCCCTACCCTGTGAGCATTTAAGTAAAATGATACTGTAACTGTTTAAAAAAAGTTGCCTAATTTTTGGAAAGTGTAGCCTTCAGTGGCGGCACACAAAGGAAACATCTAATGGCCCCAAATGCGATTACCTTTGTGGACTTCAAATGGAACCGATTTCCACACACTTGCAAGTAAATTAGTCATGAAAAGGTTCCGGAAGATGAAATATAGTGTGTGTGTGTGTGTGTGTGTGTGTGTAGTGTGTGTAGTGGCATTTAATCATGTCGTTATGCAGCAGAAAGCTTTTTGCACTGTGGTGGAAAACTGAGCCTGCAGGCTCAGTCTGGGATGGGCTGCTGACCTTCAGATAAAAATGGATCAAATCGCAGTAATTAGAATGCAAATGTGAACAGTTTTCTCCTTTTTCCTGCAACCTGATTGCACACCGCAGACAGACCAAATCTGACAAAGAAAGGTTGAAAAAGCGATGGAAGTTCTGCTGGAAGTGTTTCTCCGGGGCCCCTCCCTCTCCTAAACCACAGCAATTATCTCCCACAGCCCCCAGGAATGTGCAGGAAGGGCAGCGCCACGACCGCTGCCGAGGTGAGAAACGCTCTGAGGTCTGGGTGGCAGCGGCAGCACCGTCGCTTACGCTGGAGTCCAGCTTTTACGTGCATTGAAAAGCACGTCTATATATGGACAAGCAGCCCTGCTCCCCTCCAGCTCACCGCTGTGCCCCTCTGGTTTGCCTCGCAATTTGGAATTTATCAAAAACTGGGTCAGCCAAGCTGTCTGTCAGTACGCAGCGGTTATTTCACCAGGACTTTTGGAGAGTTCGGGGGTGGGGGGCAAGTCTCTACCGCATACAGCAACTTAGAGCCTCTTATCTTGTTCTGCCGGGCAGTAGATGAGAGCTGCACAAAGGTCTAAAGTGTACCTGTGTGAGCTGCATGTCTGGCATTTTTCAGAACATAGATTCTAGATCTGGTGTGAATAAAGTCTGTGTGGTGACCGGTGCTTGTTCACTCATCAGCTACAATCTAGAAATGCTGCAGTATTTAGCTTAATTTTCAGATTCCGGGGCTAATTACTACATTTATCTCCCAAATTGGAACCTCCAGGTATCTGTGGATGTGATTGAAAAATGACTAGTTACTTCATTTGCAGTACAACTTCTTCAAAAAGCTCCATATTGATTATTTTTAAAGCCTGGGCGACCGCTTGCAGCTTTTACAGGCTGTGCACCACAAATTCAGAACATTATTTGTTATTCCGCTAATGACTGTGATCAGACCCGCCCGTGCCAGAGCAGTGCCAGTCGCCGCGGCTACTGCCTTGGTGACAGGGGAATGCTTGCATTTCCCCTGCTGGATGAATGTCGACGTTTGAATCCGTTTAGTGGAGCCCAAACAGAGTTTCCACAGACAAATGAATAAACAAGCAGAGGGAAGCCCATCTTTTATGAAAAAAAAAAAAAAAAAAAAACAAACCCCAACAATTTCCAAATCTGTTTTAGAACAAATAAGACCAGTGGACGAGCAGCAGAGAACGAGGACATGGATCGATCTGTTCCCACTGTTCACAGATGAGGGGACGACGACAATGGTGGAGGAGAATATAGGTCGGGCAGGTGGGGTTGAACCGGGTTCAGGGGCAAACGTAAGGGGTGTGTGAAGGGGTCGGTGGCCTCCTGACACGCTTCCAGCAGCAGCGGGCATCCGAGCCCCAGCGGTTTCCTGATAAAGGCGTTATCTGCTCATCTCCTTTCCCATTCAAGCTTTGCATTTTCAATCTGCAGCAATGACAAGCCCTTTTTTGTATTCAAGAAAAATATAAACAGCATGTGCAGTCTGAAGAATGGCAGCAGGCTTGAAAGCTGGTGGTTTAATTTAATAGTGAAGCCGTCCTCCAGGCCAGAGACCAAATGTTGCCAGTGGAGCAGAGAGCTGAGCGCTTGCAGAGTGAAACCATGTGTAACCCTCATTTCCTAAATTTCCTCCCACCAAATCAAATCATTTTTCTTTTCTGCCAGAATAGCTGGACGCTGAATTAGATGCAAAATATTATCGGCTTTGGAAGACGACGATGAAGCACCCAGTTGGCTGATTTCACCTGGGCGGCGATTTCAAAGCTAGATTAGTGTTTGCAAGAGAAAAGATGGAGGTGCTCCCGAGCACCGGTTTCCACTGCTGTGACGAGGGCATTTCTGGAGATCTCCCTCTCGCTCCGAACGCAGCGCACGTCCACATATGTGTCAGCAGTTCCGCTGTTTTTCCCTCTCAGATTTCTCTCATCCAGGAGGATTTAATGGGGAATTTGCTTAACTTGCCCCTGCGCATCGCTCTTGCACGCCCCTGCCAAAAAGGAAGTGACTGCACCTCTAATAAACTGCACATGCGGCGCTGCAGCCTCGCAACCAAACAGACAGATTGGAAACGTTTATCCAGACAATGGTGACAGGAAAGTTCTCTGTCGAGCTGTAGCGTAGTCTGACAATGCACTTACTCTGGACGACGGCTGGGTTTTTTCAACTTTATGCTAAGCAATATGGCCTCTTAAGAGTGTATTAGCAAAGAAAATGCAGTACAGGTCCTAAACAGGGAGATCAAAGGTTTTTCCCAAACATGTCTGTGCATACGGCCTCGCAAATGCCTGGTCCTATCACAGGAAACGTGGGTAATTAAACTGCCTTTCAGGTGCATTTGCAGCCGTTGGAAGGAGGCTGGCCTCCTGTCTGAGTGCTCTGTTGGGAGCAGGGTTCCACATCTCTTTTCCATGGAGCGACTCGCTCCAGAAAGCAGAAAGGCAGATACAGACTCACTGTGGATTAGTGTGTTTTCTAAAAAAAGGCAACAAGATGAAAGTTTTCCTTCTCCGCCAAAGCAACATGACGGCTGTGCACACATCAATGTGGCGAGAAGGGCAAACAGGGAAAGTGTTGCTAAAACACTGAAAACAAAGCTCTAGGTGAGTAATGTCAACAGTGGAGGTTTTCAAAGCGAAAGCGAATCATTTCTTCAAGTTACTGTAATTGGTTTGTCTCGCCTGACTGTGCATGATGGAGCAGACTGGCTGAAGAGGCAATTTTATTTATTAGGGTTTTTTGTTAAATCATGACAGTTTTAAATTTTTTTAAATGGTTCAGTCCAGTTTGAGCAGTGCAAAAATAGATATTAGATATTTTTTTAGTAAAAAATAATAATCCCAAACTTGTTTTTGTAAAAACATGGCCAAAGGTCTTTATTTTGTACTGTGTGTTTACAGATGAACGCCGGACGTGTTAGATGACACATAATCTCTGTGTTAGTTTTATTTCTGAAACAACAGTATATGGGCCGAGTGTATGTTCGGAGTACCAGATGGCACTTTCTCAAAAGAAAAAAAAAAGGCCTCTCACCCCTTTCTCCACTGCTCTGGTGTTAGAGGGATACAAGAGTTCCCCTGGGCTCAAAACACAACCCTCTCAGGAGTCAAGTTCAGGTCTGGAAGCCCTTCCAGCCAGGTGTAGGGGCCCACTGAGAGGCTTCTGACCCCATCCGGGCGGATCCTGAGAACACCCCCACCTCACCGAGGGAGCGATAACTGGCCACAGACACCTCGAGGGCTTGGAGAAGGTGGAAGGAAAAAGCGGGGAGAAAAGCTAGGAACTAGCGTGCACGGTGACGGCAGGGTTCCAGAAGCTAACGTTGGAAACCCTCTCCTATAAAATGCCTGCATGCTCATGCACAGAGCGCACACGTTCCTTTTTTTTCTGTCTATAAAAGACCAGTAGGATTGATTTCTACTCACGGGAGAAAGCAAGGTTGTGTGATCATTTTTAATCTGCCCCAGGCAGATGAGTCCAAGGCTGCATATACTTTATTTTTATTTCACTGGCCTGACTGAAGAAAAAATTTGATATCGGACCAGTTTTTTAGCTAGTCTTTCTCAGGATTTCTGCATGTGTGAAAATCTCGGCCATCTAAATGACTTTCCCCCTGGGACTCCGTACGACATAGCCCAACACAGACGTCATCATCTTTCGAGCGGCCAGGTCTGTGTGGATTTCTGAGCCGTGTTTCAGCACATCCACCTCTTGTTTACTCCAACACGTGGCTCACGAGGGAAGGTGATCTGTTACAGTCCGCTTCCCTGGCCGGTCAGGAAAAATTAGGTCAGCGGTGGATACGGGTTAAAAGGCCTTTTGAGAGAGCGGCAGTCTGGATACGGTTTCCCCTGCACGGGTACGTGAAGGGAAGCCGCGTCTGAGCATGAGGAGATGGAGCGATAAATTAGCACGTGAGAGGAAAGATGTTTTATCAGACTTCTCAGGGAGGTAAGGGGAACTAAAGGACAGTACGGCGAGGAGTGAAAACACACGCATTAGTCACAGCGCGGTGACGCTAACGGCTGTGACATCCCTAAAAAGCTCGTTTACTTCCTCCTCTGCCTCCTTCTGCTCTTTGATTTATCTGTCTGCATCCGGAAGTTCAGACAAAGTATCAAACATTACACTTCGCGGCCTGCAGGAGTCGTCGCAGATAAAGGTTGATACCATGTTTACAGTGTGGCCAGATGTGAAATATCACACACACACGCACAAAAAAAGACAGAGTAAACATTACAAACAAAAAGTGTCTAATAGAATAAACTCAGGATTCCAATGTGCACCAAGAACAACACCCAAAATCCTTGATGTGGATCTACCATCCCTAAAAAAGGCCACCCAGACCCCAACCCCGGGAGGATTTGCGTTTTGATCAGAGAAACACCCTGAAGTGTTTTATACACGTTAATGAAGACATCACCGAACGGCCTGGGCAAGCGTCTGACACCCAACACCCTCACTGCGCTTGGATGCAGACATCTGTGTCAACATTAGGATTGTTCTGACAGATTTAATATACTGCTTTGGACAGACCGGCAGAGGGGCAACAAATTTTCACCTTTAAAAAAAAAAGATGTGAAAAGGGAATGTGTGAGGGAAAATAAAAGACAAAGCATAAAAGTAAGGAGTGGCGGGGGAGGGGGTGGACTCGTTTTATGATCTGCAGTAACCTGCTAACTTTTATTGGCCACTTTAACATGTGTGACCTGCCCCCCTCCCCACAGCAGGCCGTTAAATGGCACCGACCTTGTAGCGAGGGTTATGAACCCCGCAGCCTTCTGGTATTCTTTACAACAGTGCCCCCCCAACCCCCACGCCTTCCTCCTTCCCCCGTCCCCCGCTGAAATCTTTCTTCTCACTGTCGTGGGATGGATAAATTAGCCACCTGCTAAAGTTGGCAAAACGGGAACATTACGTGCGGTGAACATTTGAGCTTGTTTATGTGCTGTTAAGTGTGTGGTGGAGTGCACGAGGGGCACCGGGCCGACTCATCAATATCAGGGATGTGTGTGAACACGCGGGTCCGGGTGGCTTCGTGGACAGAAACGGACAACGACATCCTCGACTATGGGCAGGCTGTGATTTCAGGTGCAGGAAAGAAGGAGCGGCGTGAGTGTGGACGTACCCCTGAGAATGTAGTTCTGGTAGTTCTGGTCGGCTTCCGCTCCCACTTTGATGAGACACGTGAGCCCCTCTGCCAGCACAAACTCGTGCACCAAATCCTTGTCATCCTGGAGGAAACAGATTCCGATGATAACTAAAACCAGATTAACTTGCAGAATCAGAAAAATGAATTCTTTCTCTTCTGGTGTCTTTTCCATCTAACTTCGGGTTCACCCTCTTTTTCTATGGCCGGCTGCCCACCAGGCCAGCCCAGGCCCTGTGTGTGCATGTGCGTGTGTGTCTGAACTTGAACACAACACAGCTGCCACGAAGGCAGAGTTTCAGCAGCTCGTGCACGCTTTAGCAAAACAATGACTGCACAAGGACTGCGCGCGCGCAAGAACGACATCAGCTGCAAGGTCTTCAGCTGATCTTTTAAATAGTCGGGCACCGGATGAAAGAGAGAATCGCATACCTGGAAAATTTGCTTGAGGGAAAAGAGCGCTCTCCGCAGTTCCCGTCCAGTTGAGTTGTAAAGTTTTTCTGTGTGGAGACAGAAAATGTCAGTGAAAAAAACAAACCCAGCTGAGTCAAACATGTGGTATCCTTCTATAAAGCTGAGACACAAGAAGTTGGAGCATTTTATTTATCGCTCTTAGCATCACAACATTACATTTTCCTCCCCTCCTTCAAAATCATTTATTGTTTCCTCGTGTCTTTGCATCAACAGCCATTATCGCCGGCTGCTAAATGTGAAAGATATCCTGCAAGAGGACTACTGAGAGGGAGAGAACAGTAGAAACCACTCCGGAGCACATCTGAGGGGAGTTAGGGAACTGTTAATGTTTCCAGCTGACAAAGCCATATCTGCAGCTTACCATGAAACACAGTTAAGGCAGCGGCTGGAGCCAACAGCCACAATGATAGTGAGGGGACACAGACATTAATCAGTCTTGGAAAGCTCACAGTCAAATAAAGGAAAGAAATGCTTTTGATGCGAGCAAACCTTCCGTGCAGACAGTAACGGGCGTTCTCCCGCGTCCTGCCAGGAGGTGGCAGCACTGCGCGGAGCGGATGCCGCTGCAGCGGCCTCTGAGTCAGCAGGAACTCTGAGTTTCTGCAGCAGGTAGATACCACACTGCACAATCCAGAGTGGCAGGCTTGAGGGGAGTTTTTCCTCTCACTCTTTCAGTTTTTTTAATGCCCTTCACAGTTTGTGCGAGACAGGAGCCAGTCAACGCCAGAAAGAACTCTGTCAGTCCTGCAGCAAGAGCAGTTGCAGGGGTGTGGGAGATGACAGGCAACTTATAAAATGCCACTATGGATTTAGAATTATGAAACATCATGACCTTGAAATACAAAAATGTTAAATGTATAGTCGATATTTGAACGATACTAAGTGTGAGTCATGCTTTGGTCGGATTGTCTGTCGTGCATTCCTCAGTGTGTAACTCACAGCTCATATAATTGATGCAATCGATGCAAGATTGAAAAGTCAAGACACAAGAAATGGCCTGGGATGAGGCCAAATGTCACTGGCCCCCCCAAGGTCACCTGAGCAGGGTGCAGCTTATCTTTAGAAGATGTCTGCTTTCTAATTTATGACTCAAATGGTATTCGGTATGAGCGGAGCAGTGCTTCGATGCTTCGCACATTTGCACCGTGCCGTACATGGTTCAGAGGCATGAGCGGTCCCAGTGGGTTGCTGGCAACAACATCCACCAGGAAATAAATCTCTTCTGGTCCCGAGAAGGGAAACTGTGCAGTGTTGGTGATTTGTGTCTGCAGGAATAACAGGAAGGAACTGTGACTGGGTCTTTGAGGTTAAGGGCCCAGACAGTCACTGTTGCCAAATGTATATTAAATCTAATCTAAAAATTGGCACATTTGTTCAGATCTTTTGTCCAAACCTACTTTTGGGTCCTTCAAAATGAAGACATCACTGATGCCTCGGCAGACAGGGGATTGCGCTTTTTTCTCGCTGGCAAAACGGGACTATTATAAATAAAATTTATTTTATTGTTTTTACATTCAGTTGTGATGCCAGACAGCAGAAACCCATAAAAGTACTACAGCCTGAGCATGCTAAGATCAGAAGGTAGAGGTATTTGAACATCCGCAGCTAGGAGAAGCTGTGTGTGGGATGCTCCCAGCTTCAAACAATGAAATTTATTCTGACTACCAAAACTATAAACATCTGCAGATCTTTAATGTTTCTGCATGCCATTCATTTAGGCTGATGCTAGCTCTGTACCGTCTGGCTGGAAAATTTGGAGCATTTCCCTACGAAACAAACAGGCTTTGGGTTGTTCAGGTGCGTGTGTGAAACCCGGCTCTCGCTCAAAATTTACCTCACACTTCACAGCTCTTGATGTCGAGCGCGGATTTGCTGTTGCCCCATGACTAATCTACACCTACAAAAATGATGCATTCATTTGTCAAAAAAGGGAGAATAACCGATCGACTCTGCTGCTTGGAGAGACTTTACATCTGCCTGCGTTTTTATTAAGGTCACAAACAGTTCGCCGATAAATCTGGAGTGTAGTTTATGACAAACAGTCTGTTGTTTCCAGTTGTAAATACTTTTCTCCTGTGCTTTTATTGACAAGAACCTGACAGAAGACTGGCTGAGAAGGTTTTTAGAGCCTTCAAAGCGATGTAGCAGCAGGAGCAGCTGGTTTTCTGCTTCTACGAGTCACATCAACTGAGCTGGCTGCAGAGTCACACTGCTCTCTCATTCTAATGAGCATACACGAGGTAGCCGCTTCTCTGTCATCTGGAATGTTCTGCTCGACTACCTGAAAGCGGGAGCTGAGGGAAAAGCAGCTACAGAGATGATGGATTCAGAGGCGAAACCAACATGATGATGTTCCTCGTGGGTTCTGGCATCTTCACATTAGTACATTCCACTAGTGTTGATTTGGGGGCAGCTTTTATTGACCAAACAGATGTGGCTATTTATGTCCGCCAATCTCAACCAGGACCGGTTGCCAATGCCTGCTAGGCGTGAAGTTAAAAGGGACCGTTTTTTTTTTGTAGTGTCCTTCTGCTAGTTTCATGTGAAACCCTTTAGTTTACAGTATCTTTAATGGCCCTCCGCAGTCATGACAGACAGCAACATTAAACCATCAGTGGTGCTTCCTCGTCATGTTTTTCCTATTCTAAAGTCTGGGGCAGCCAGGAGAATCCTTTCAGTGCAGATTTATGGAGAGAAAACAAAAGTGACTAAGGTAGAAGACCTCCAAACATGTGCATGGGTTTGTAATATGCTATGGACTGTGGTTTCACTCGCCAGCTCATCTCCCAGAACACAAACAGGAGGTGAACCATGGGTCAAGCTTAGCCATTTAGCTGGGAATCAGGGGGTAAAATTAGTTAATTTAAAGTAACATAAAACCTTTCTCTCTCACTAGGTGTGTGTGAGACATGTGGGGGAAAGCACGCAGGTAGTTTACGTAGTGGAAGAAAATCATTAACGAATTTGTTCCTGTTGCCCGCAGTTTGTTCAGATGCTTGTGGAAATCGTGATGGAAGCCAGGTGGACACCATGGTTTCCATTAGACAAATCTCAGCATGGCCACACACACACTGAAGAACCCTCTGCTGTCGGGAGCAGGCCTCACATGAAGGTTTGGATGGACCCACGGGGCGTGAGAAGCTCTTGGCAAAAGGTACAAGACAAAATCAAAAATAAGCCATAAATTAATCTTTGTTAGCTTGTCAGTGCAGGCTGAGGTGCATTTCAGTTTTAAAAGTTCAGAATAGATGTATGGATGTGTGTTCCACCTGTCTTGGAATTAAGCAAATAAACCTCATTAATTTATTTGGACTCAGCTTCCCTGGTAGAAGTTGTACCTGCACAAACACTCGATGCGGCAGCGGAACCGTCTGAAAGCTCACGTTTCTCCGCTGCAAGACTCCGTCCTGGCAGAGACATCCGATCCTGAGACATACCACAGCTCAGTTCCAATAAACAATAAAACTGGCTCAACAGCATTCATTGTCCCTCCGTGCAGACGGGGAAATTGGATTGTTGTGTTTGTTGATGTGTTTAGATGAGTCTCGGTGAGAGTTTATGTTTCTGTCAGTGATTTTTCTGGATGGCAGCAACAGACTTCATCTGATAGTTTTAGGAAAACAGTTACTTTTTTATTAAGGGTTATACCTGTACCTGCTGTGAATGGTAATAACCACTGCATCTTCAATAAAGTGTGTGTGTTAACCAGCTGTAGAGATTCCCTCCTCTTTCACTTTGGAGGGAAGTGAGAGTGGAATCGGCAGAATTCCAGAAACGCTGCAGCTTGGCTGATATGAGGACAGACAGATTTTTCATTAGTGCCTGCCTGTCTAATGATTCATTCCTTAGCCAGCCAGGTGGGGTGACCCTCACCCCCCTCCTTTTACCTCATCGGTGGGATTTCCCCAAAGTGGCGACTGCTGACACAGATAGATACCGAAGCGTAGGAAGGCACGTGCAAATTCAACAAAGCACACAAAACATGATGAAAACCTCTGACTCCTTATTGAGGTCCACCTTTGTCTGGGTTTTGACTGTTCCCTTTTTAAGAATGACCCTGAAGAAAAGTCTGGGCTGAATTCTGGACTCAGGTCTTTCTATCATGGTTTTCTCTGACTTCTCTGGCTTCGTTTCAAGAGCATTAGGCTGGCTGGAGACTATAAATTACCCTTTTGGTGTGAATGTAGGATTGACTGGTGTGTGTTTGTGCTGGGTTGAACTGGTGATGTGTTCAGGGTGCATTTTTGCCTCTCTCAAACTACTGGGATTCCAGTACAACCCACTGACCCTGATCAGCAACGGTGGCAGTTGACAGTAAATGAATAGATGCCATTGTGATTAAAGGAAACAAATCAAACATATGATGGAGAACGACCTCGGTGACACCACCCTCCCCTCTCCGTACCACTCCTTTAGTGATGCCGTTTATTCATAATGACCTGACGTGTGGGGAATTGCACCAGCGCAAATTCAGTCTGATAAAGTCAGCACACCGAGACCACGTCTATTTCTGATTATGCTCCACAAATAGGAAGCTGACCGCTGTGGAAGTCCACACATCTGTGGCAGCACACGGACTCATTTCCATACAGGCTGCACTACCTAATGGAAAAAAAAAAACCCTCTTCTATCTCACACTTTCTGTTTTTCTGTCAAAACACCTGCTTTGGCTATTTGTGGGACTCACTGCGGTCAACTTCCAAGTCTTTTTATGCCAGCAAAAACATTTAATCCCCTGGCTTCTCAGTGGGGGAAAGCGGGAGCTTCAGCATCTGTGAATGCCTAAAGTTAGAACTGCTTCTAGTCTACAAGATCTATCTTTATTATTAGCATTTGTCACAATCTATGTTTGATGACGAAACCTGACCGGAGATGAAATAAAGTGGAAAGACAACTTCTAAATCTAGATCTGGCACTGTCAATAGGCCAAAATAAGAAATCTTGCAACATATGGAAGCTTACTTTAATAGCTACTGATCCAGATTAAGCATGGACTTGAAATAAACTAAAGAGCTTCATGTTAGCATGTGGAAAACTTCAGAGGGTTTCAAAAGACACAAATAACAGAACACACCAAGTTACTCACACATATCTTCAAACACTACTCATTTCTTGGCTGTGGGAAATGTATGCCATTATCTTTGACCCAGATCCACTCAGACTGGCTCAGACATTACCTACAGTGCAGCCATTAAACAAGCTGGTGCACGGTGTTGCCTTGAAGTGCATGTAAACATCAAAGCCTCCTTTAATAAATCCACACAGGACCAGAAATGGCAAACAAAAGCCTTCCGGACTTAAAAGATGTAATTTTTTTTGTTTTGTAGTATGAACGTGCACGCGCCGATGCCGTTCAGACTGTTGCACCTCAATGCCAGCTGACCTGGGTGTTAGGTGACACCTGAGCGCTGACAGGTGGCAGTGCCAGAAAAAAGGGTTGACGCAGCACTCGAACCGGCAACTAAAGGTTCAGATAATATGACGTCTGTTGTTGAGGAAGTGGTTTGTTTGGACAGTGTTTCATCCTAAAGTGTCAATGAAATGAATAAAATTCACACTTGGCAAAACACAGAGAGGCCTATTTCGTTTTCTGGGTCCAACGTGTTTGCCCGACTGGATTGAATTCACAGCATGACTGACTGTTTTCTTTTTTACAGTCCAACGTTAGCATGCCAAAACACTGATGTGTTCTCTGATGTGTTCCCGATGGATCGTATCTGAAATCTCCCTCTCATTTTAACGCCGGCTGACAAGGATTTATTACGTGCTTGGCAGGCCAAATGAGTTGTCATGGGTTCCTGCTCAATCCGTAATTCAGCGGATGAGATTTTGAAGTGTTTCTGGCTGTTGTTTGCAAAGCAAAATATAAACTGGCATTTGAAATATTGAGGTATGCTATCCTTATTGGTAAACACACCCGGAGACCTTTGTACCACACGGAACCAGCCTCGATGAGGACGTTAACTGCATCACAGATCTTTCAAACTCCGACGAGGCCTCACACTTCAGACATCAATCTAAAGCCACTCCAGACCTCTGAGATAAGCACACCTCTATTTACATGAGGGTTCTACTCAGGGAAAACCAACAAGAGATGGATCACCTTATTGCTCTACACTTCTCGTCTGCATTTTTCAGAAAAAGGATACAGTATCTCCTACATTTCCCAAAAAGTGTGATCCACTGGAATCCAAATACGCTTTATACTATGAAAAAAAAGCCTTAATGACCTGATTAAACCACAGTCCACATTGTTGGGCTCAGTTAATGGTACTTTAATGAAAAGTGGTTCAAAGTAAATATTCGAGTTTAGGCTTTGCTTTCTTCTGCTTTGGTCACCAAATCCATGACCTGATTATATAGCCTTCCTGGAAAGGCTATTTTCATAAACCTGCATGTTTGGACAATTAAACGCTGTTGATATCTTGGGTGCAAAACAACACGAACATTAGTCACCTGATGGAAAAGCGAGATGGGAGAAGGCCGTTTCGCCTGCTTTGAAGACGGGCTTCAAAGTTCTGGGCAAACATGCCTCTGCAACACAAATCACACGGAAAGATTTGGGAAACTGCCATTAAGAGGCAGTCATGCATCCTCAGGAGGACAGCATTGAGGTGGAGACAGATTGACTGACACACCTAAAGCATATCTCTGATAGCATAAAAGGGTATTCGGGCTCCCAGGACTACAGGGAATCTGACGTTATTTGACAAGAAAAAAGGCAAAGCGTTCGGGTATCGTATCTCAGAGATTGTAGGAGAGAAAAAAAAAGGTGAGGACATAAACCCAGATTCTTATCTGATGCAATAAAAAAAGAATGTCAACAACAGATCCCTAAAAGCAATGAAAAGATATTTGTGGTGTGAGGATGAGAGGACGTGTGCCCAGCACAACACTCTTATTATTTAGGGAGGAACCATGTGCAGAGAGATAACATTTATTTAGCAGAAGAGGCTATGGGTGGATATATGACAGCCCCTGTAACTCCAAAGAGTGGGAGAGTTACTCAAAGGTAATTCCTGATTAATGTTATTTGCCACTAAGTGCATGAATCCGACACTGTCAAACATGACAAGACATAGAGTGGCCACAAATGGTGCATTAGATTAAATTCCAGTGTTAATGGCTGTTCCAGCTTTGCCCACTCCACTCACACACTCCGGTAGACTGTTTGTACACCACGGCTCATAGATGTGAGGAATTCCTGACGCTCTTTAGGAGAAAATATACTGGATGGACCCATAACGTGTTAAATAAAAAGATTTATAATAATCTCCTGAAAGCAGTAACTCAGGTACCGGCAACTTACAATGACAGATCTGTGTGAGGGTGTTTTTACCATTTAACCCCTGGATGTCTCTGTCTAACGTTTTATTCCAACCTGAGCTGTGCAATAAAGTTAACAGGTTTAACAATCCCAACATAATGGGAGGCCGTTGCAATAAAGCCATGGTGGAAAAAAAAGAAAAAGAGAAGATCCAGCACAGCCGCGGGGGGGGGGATTTACGCATGACTGGATGGACGTCTTTAAAGACACCAGTGTGGACAAAAGACAAAAGAGCTCTAACATACCTCTTTGCAATGTGGCGACACGGCTGGGATTTCAAACACGTCTGATCAAAAACTACACTTTAGGTCAGACAGTAGAACCTTAACTTTAATTCTCTAGGTACCCTACAGACGTTTAGTATCAAGGGTGCCAGAGCGGAATGGGTTAGCTGGGCTACAGCCCTACTGGGAATGATGTTGGTTCCACTTAAGACCAACCACAAAGTTAGTCCTAATGTAATGTAAACTAGTTTTTATTTAGTGCTGTAACACTGATGCACAACAGAATCACCAACTGACTGCAGGCAAAAAACGCACCACAGACACCTACCGTGTCTACTAAACTTGATAACTAGTTTATTTTCTGCTAATGTTCTATTTTTTTTATTGCACACATTAAGAATCAC